>CM075879.1:17642222-17924314 GCA_038021265.1 Cyprinella venusta
CAGAAGACATGACAATTTATTTTAATGTTTGATGTTAGCATGTCACTAAGACAACAAAGCTACAAAGTTGTATTAGTTTGCTTGGTTAGCATAGCAGCAACATGCTAATGCCAAACTTTACTGCGCAGAAGACATGACAATTTATTTTAATCTTTGATATTAGCATGTCGCTAAGACAACAATGTTAAACTCTAGAATTGAGTAAGGCAAGAGACAGCAAGGCATCTGACTGGATTTTTTTCTACAGCTTTGCTGACCTCTCTGTGCTCTGTGACAAGTCCTAATATTTGTAGCAGCACTCTCAAAGTTGTCTAGTTGAAAGGAAACCACCACCGCTTAGCTTTAAACTGTTTGTATGGTGAGTTTTGTGTCTTTCTCCATTTAACAAAGCTGCAGTAGACTGTCTCCAATTAAACACTCTGATCCATTAGCTGATGTGACAGAAATTGAGTGTGTTTGAGAGTGATTGATATACATGAGACAGCTGGAGGGACAGATGGGAGGGAAGTACCGATCAAAGTAGTGGGCTCCATCTCTCTTCTCAACTATATGTTTCATGGATACAAATACACAGACGTAGCCTCCTAAAAATCAAAACCACCCATACAGTATGTGTGCAACTTTAAAGACAAACATCATTGGTTTAAATGTTAAGTGTGACATTTGTGCCACTAGTGTGGCACCGAACAGAATTAGTTTGGTCGAACAATGGGAGAAGGGGTGAGGGTTGAGTTTGGGATTGTTTTAGAAACCGATTGGTTTAGAAATTGCGCGCTTCACCTTTAGGCATGCTGTGTAGATTGTGGACATTGAGGACAGATGAGATGTGTGAAAGAGGCCATCTATGTGAAACTGGAGCGGCCACCTCTGAGCGGGGGGATGCGTCCAGATGCTCCAGAATCAACTTCTAAAGCAGTTTAGCATTTGGGACTATTCAATGCATCTCATGCTGATTTGGGATCAGTTTATCTGTTGTAAGTTGATAATTAAGATTATAAGAGTGCCTGGAGTTAATTTTAGGTCACTATACGTTAAATAGATCATGCTTGATGTACAAATTGTGGACATGGCTTTTGTTTTTTTATCTTCATATCAACTACTTGGGAAAACTCATCATAATCAGCTAGTTTGTATGATTTTTACGCCTCTCAAGTACACAACTGCTGAAAAGTTTGGAGTCGGAAAGAATTTATTGAAATAGAAATCTTTTGCAAACATTATAAATGCCTTTACTGTCATTGATCAATTTAATGCATCCTTTCTGTAGAAAATTATTACTTTCTTTAAAAAAAAATGACGGATCCAAAACTTTTATATATTAAAAGATAAATAAAAAGTCTAAAGAAACTGAAAAGATGCACGTCTCGCATGCTTCTACGAACCCCCTTGGGATAGGGTTTAATGGAGCAGTTGGTATCTTGCTGTCAATTACCTGGTAATTTTACATGACGTGGTGCTGGTGAACATGACAGTGAAGAGTCAAGATTGATCAGAGCTTGTGAATGTGAGGGTGGGTGTGTGTGAGGGTCAGTTGGTGCTTATACATGAGGAATGTGAAGGGGTGCAGCTGTCTCTTTTGTGCACTGATGGCCTGAGCAGCTAGTTGCCTCACCAGGTGGCCAATGACAGGGAGTGTGTGTATAATGATGTGTGTGTGTGTGTGTGTGTGTTGTGTATGTTTGTGTTGGGGGTGTAATGGCCGGCTGGAGAAGAGTGACAATGAAGGCAAGTGACCGTGAGATAGGACTGTGTGGCACTAATACATTTAAAGATACAGAGGCAGATTCAGCTGTCATTGTGTGCGTCTGGCCTGACTAATGTCTATTACCTTACAAAGTTTGTCAGTGTTACTATGAACTGAGTTAAAGTGGTGTTACTGGTTCTCAAATAATTCATTAATGAAAATATTTTTTGAATGAACATTTACATATAATGAAAACATGAAAAAATAATATTGATAAAACAACAACGACAATAATACTAGTATTTTTTAACATTTTTAATTAGATTTCTGTCTAGCCAGTTGATGTATTGATTATTATTATTTATTTTTTTGATATGTAGGCCTATACAATAAAAATGATATGCCAAATTATTTATTAACAATAATGATAATGAAAAATATTATAATTGTTATAAAATTGCTCCATTCGTGTAGAAAAATGCAGTGTATTTACAAGCCTACAGACATGGCACCTGTGATAAAACATGAACAAATGTATCTTGTAACAGTTCCCTATGAGAAAGCAGACAAATATCCATTTCATTGAGACAAATGGAAGCAAAATGAACTGCTACTAATGTAAAATGCCTTGATGTGAGCTATAAATCCATATGCCCAGTGCACATTTCATTCTGTATCTTGGAGTGTTTGTCTGACAAAATTGCTGTTTTTCATATTTTACATCTCATATTGATTCCAAACCTTAACTACACAACTAGAAACAGGTGCATACGAAGTCTTTTTTTGTGGCAAATGCGTACATTTTATTTCTCTGATTGTTGTCCTGTGATGTAACGGCAAGGAACAAAAAGCTGTGTCCTTTGTCTTTTCCTCATTTCGCGCTCCAGCTTTTCACATCACCGACACCGTCAACATAACAGATGCCGCTGGAACGGCTCTCCCTCCCTTAGTGTTTTCACATTTCCTTCTCAGTCCCTCTGTTCGCGTCTTCATCTATCAGTCTATTTAAGCCTCCCTGTGGTTAGCCAGCCCCTGCTTGCCCTCTCTCGCTCCCCTCCTCTCTCCTGCATCCCCACACCCCCCCACCTCCACACCCCCTCTTTGGCTCTCTCACTCCCTCCATCCCTCCATTTGTTTTTCTGCTCGGTAGCAGACAGCAGGATTGCAGCTGAGGACAGGTTGCTGCTGCGTTTTCTCGCCAGAAAGAAAGAAAGGATTACCGTCTGGAGGCTGCACTGTGGCGAGGCAAGTCCGTCTTATTTTTCTGCATGCTTTCGGTCACGTTTCGCTGAGATCTCCTGAGATGCGGGCTACGGATTAGAGGGTTTGTGGGTGATGTATGGGGCTTAGTGCGTGCGGTGGATGCCTCATATATAGGCTAAAGGGTTGGATTGGGGGTGGGGTTGTTGTGGGGGTGGGGTCGGGGTTGTAGTGGGGTTGAGTCAGGGGAAAGAATACGAAAAAAAGAGCGCAAGATTGAACCCTTCAGTCACATCTCGTCCACAGGGACAGATGGCTCCTAGTTGAGGAACAACTTTCTCGTCAATATGATTAATTTGCAAGTCCCTTTGGGGCAAGGAGTAAATTTTTCCTTGGTGAGCGTGTGTACGCATGAGTGTGTGTGTGTGATGGAATGATGATGTGGCAGAGGGAGTACGGTACACTGAAGGGCCATCACCCTTGATGTAATGAGCAATGATCAACTCACCACCTGAACAAAAGCGTCCAGAGTTGAAGCGGTGCAGCGAAATTCAATTTGTCACTGCCCTTCGCACCACAGAGCGTGCTGTGGATCCCTCATATGCTACCTCAGACAGGTTACTGCCCAGTCATATGCTGTCTTCTTGTGTTAGGCATCACAAACATTGTTGCTAGGTAGATCTCTGCATCTTAGAGAATGTATTCATTCTTTCGGTGGCTTGTTGCTTTCACTATTTCAATAAAAATCTGATGTTTTTCAGCCTAATCTGCAAGAAAACAAGCGCAGCTCGAAAATTCGCATCATTCAATTTAGCTAATTGTGTTAACGTAGCATTCACAGCCACAGATGTCTGTGGGAGCTAGCTAATTAGCATTTAGCATGTGTACCACTGTCTGCAGACAAGCAAAGCGCTTCAACCACAGGCTCGGAGACAGGGTAGATCTGAAGAGCGCCCCGGTCGCAAGTCAGCTACGATTAGCAGACAGAAGAGAGATAATACCTGCAGGGAGCCGAGGGCTCTCAGTAGGGAGGACCAACATACGAGTGAGTTTTAGCAGACAGACTGTGTCTGGATGGTATGATTTTTGCCTAATGTCGCTAAGTTTAACAAAACATGCTATTTAAAATGGGTTATATTTGTAGGTCGAGTCCTCTCTGTTTGGGTTTGCCTTGAGTTTTCCAGGCTCCATTTTGATATGTCAGCTCAAGCTTGATATCACTGAGCAAGCATATGTGGGCGGCATACTGAGAAATTTGTCAAAATCTGGGCATGTTCTGAATCTAAATCCCGTTCCACGTTTTCTTTGGCTAACACGTTGTTGTGCGTAGATGAGTCTTGTGATTTGGCTGTTCTTGGCCTGAAATGTCCATTTGCTCACAGCACTTGACATTCTGAATTCAAAAGCATTTTGTGAATTCATTTGCAAGTCAAAAGCGCCCTCAGAAAGTGTTGATCACCGTGAGAGTGGACAAACTAGAGACCAGCATCAGGCCTATCCAGGGGGCACCACTTTAGATGGATGGATTTTAAAAGAGGTTTGAGGCACAAAAGAAGAATGCCTCTTAAAATACCACTCCATTCATTTGCTGCTTCTGAACAAGAAAGACCAGGACTGAGGGATCTGCAGCTAGTTTCCCAGTTTTTTAGATGTCCTTCAGAATCAAAGGTTGGAATTACTCCTGGAATACTAAAGTATCTTCAACCGAGTGCTCACTTGGCCCTCATCCATATGGACTAGCAGCGTCTACACACTCTCCTTACTAAACACAGTCATTAATGACTATTCTTTTCTAAATTAAAGGGATAGCTCATGTAGAAATGAATGTTCTGCCATCATTTATTCAACCTCATGCCATTTCAAACTCGGAGGAACACAAAAGATATTTTAAATAATGTGACTGTCCATACAATGAAAGTAAGTGAGGTCCAAAACAACTCTGAATACCACCAACTTCCATTAAAAGGATACGTCAGGATTTAGCATTGCTAGCTTTGTATTAGTAGAAAACCTGAAGTATTTTCGAATTACCAAGCCTTCCACCCTCATTTCCCCTTAGACAAGAGATTTATGTATTTTTTGTTTGGAAAAAATCCTCAGCTGACACAAAAATTGACATTTTCCATCATCGGAGGATTTTATTTGCCAGAGGCTAAAGACTACAGCCAGACCACTAGCCTCGTCATGCTCGCCACAGTAAACATAATGAATGGCGACTGTAGAACGCAAAAGCCGAATCCCGGACATTTTGGGTGTTCTATGGAGACTCACTAGTTGCCTTGACTTGTTGTTTAACTACTGCGCTCTGTTACCGGTAGGCGTGACCTCCTCGGACAGCGAAGCAAGTGCATTCTGGGAGTTGTTGTCTTTCATCCACATAAGCTAAAAATACATTTTCTTTCTTTTCTCAATCTGGAAAGCTCCAAATTCAAAAATAATTTCATATTTCTTCTACACACATGGCCCATTTTATATACACGTTCATATTTTCAGACGTGAAGTATCCCTTTAAAAGATGTTTCAAAATATCTTCCATTTTCCACAGATAAAAAAGGGGGTTTGAACGACATGAGGGTGAGTAAATTAGGACAGAACATTTGATTTTTAGGTAAACTATTCCTTTAATCATGTAGTCAATATGGAAAAGCTCTAAAGATGGATGTCTATACACACTAAGTGTCAAGCTATGCAGATATGAACCCAAACGCAGACAGTAATAAAAAAAAAACACGGATTTATTACACAGACAGAAAACAAACACCCACGAGGGGGCAAGCGAACGTTGACAAGACTAGACTAATAAACTTGACAATAACACGAGATTAGAACTAACAGGCAGGATACAAACTCTGATCACGGGAATACACAGCAAAGATACAAAACGAACAAGCACCGAGTAACAAACCCAAGGACTCTAAATAAAGGGACATCAACACCAGGGCACAGGTGACAATGATGAACAATCAAGACTAACGAGGAGAACAAGGTGGCGTGGTAAACAACACACATAGCATGTGTTTGCACACACAACGCAAGGCCTTCACCTCCAATTTTTTACTCAGAAAGGCAATTCCGCTCTTCTTCAGCAGTTGAAAGTTTGATATTATGTAAAAGGTGAGCTTTAAATCCGAATCACAGCTCCACTGAGCTGAAAAGATGATTCACGCTGAGCTCCACCCAGAAATAGAAGCTCACACGCAGGCTACAAGATACACTATGTTTCTGTCATTACCTCTGGCCTATTTCCTCTGGGTTTCATCTGGAGATGCGTGTTTGTCATTTTACCACTGCAATCATTCAACTTGAGGGTTAAGAAAGCAAGAGAGGGAGTTTGAGAGACTTGCTTGAGATGTATGGGACTTGTTTGATGGATGAGGGAAGTAATTTAATTGAGTGGCTATTAGTGGTCAAAAGGCCATTCGAAACCAGATTCATTTAATTTAATTTCAAGTTTACGCTTACACTTTTTTCAATTGAAAAATGGGGAACAAAATGTGGATTTTAGTCCAAGCTGATGAGATTTCACATGCCTGTAAAAGACAACAAAACATTTAAAGGGATAGTTCACCCACAAATTACTATTTTGTCTTGATATTTCTTCTGTGGGACACTACAGTTCAAGTTCACATGTTAATTTTTATCTCAAATGAAAGTTGGAGAACAAAATGTGTGTTTTAGTGTAAGGAAAGACTGATATAATTTTTAAAGGGACAGTTCACCCCAAAATAACAATTCTGTCATTATTTAATCAGCCTCATGTTGTTCCAAACCTTTATGAATTTTTTTTTACTTCTGTGGAACATAAAGATATTTATATTAAAGTCTCAGAGTTTTTGTCCATACAATAAAAGTCAATCAGGTCCAGTGTTAGTTCCATCCATTTAAAGCTACACTGTGTAACTCTAAGTTTATTCTTTGCTAAAAACACTTAGTTCTTTCAAAAATATATATGCTCTTTAATGTATATTTACTTCGTTCAAGTAAATATACATTAATGAAAGTATTAAAGTAATAAAGTATTCTCGTGAGTGTATAATATGCCATTGAAAATACATACGGGTAAGGGGTTCTAATGTCGGTCGCCATGTTGCCCCTCCATCTTTAAAGTACATTAGCCAAAGAGGGACATACCCGTTAATTCAAGCTTCACCTTTCACATTTACGTTTGAGTTAACACTCATGGACGAGGTCGAACTGGAAGCCATGTTAATCTTGGACTACATTGGCCACCGTAGGAGTTAAAACGAAATCGGAATTGAGAGGAACAGAAACTAATATTCACTGGATGGTCATATACCTTTTCACCACTAGATGGGGTAAAAATCACACAGTGTAGCTTTAAGCTTTCATAGAATCACGGATTGTTTGCTGTTATATTATTGGTTCATATTATGTTTCCTCGCCCACAATGCCATGATTACATCATCAGAAAAGTTGTTTTGGCTGCAAAACATTTTACATTTTGAATGCCCTCATGTTTTTTTGTTTTTTTTTTTTCAAAAATACATAAAACTGGTAAATTGTTCACATTAATCAGCCTGTTTTCACATAAATGTGTCTCTATAACACACATTGTGTATTGTCGTGTAATTTATACGCGAAAATGAGTTTTTACATGCGTATGAGATGCCGTTTTTCGCGTGCATTTGATACTGATTCATTTGCGTGTAATACACACGCACCCCACACCACTAATTCTACCCAAAATTATAATACACACGCACCCCACCCCACACCTAAACCCACCCTAACCAACCAATGCTTATCATATGCACGTAAAAAATCATGGTAACGCTTCCTTTTACAGTACAGTACTTACAGTGTACTTACCTAGAAAGTACTGGATAATATAAGGTAAGTACATGGAACAGGGGTAGGTTCAGGGGTAGGTTCAAGGTTAGTACTAGTTATTACCCAGTAATTGTAGTTAATAAAATAAGTACATAGTATTTACATTCGTAACTGGACTGTAAAAGGAAGCGTTACCAAAATCACTTTAGCCTATAAATTACACGACAATACACATGCGTGCTATAAAGACGCATTTAGTATGATTGGGTTGCATTAACACAAGTAACACACCAGTGTAAAGAATGTCATGGTTTTCAAATCATTAAATTCATGCTTTAAGACTAAAGAAAGTCCTCCTGTCATCGATCAATAATTTACTCTCTTTTTTTGACTTGATAAAAGGAGGGAATGACTTTGGGGCTTTTGTGTGTGACCACATTTTGACCAGTGGCCTGCCAGAGTTAAACAATAGTATTGTATGCATACACATGGCTGGCCTGACCAGCCTGATTTTTATCTGCTAAATCTCATTCAGCCTCTAATCCCCATCCTAGCCCACCATTTGATTGCCTTAGTCACGTTGTATTTGTGTATGTACTTGAGTGAGCTAGAGAGAGTGCGTCTTGTAGCGGGAGCCATGTGTGTATCTGTCTGCAAGTGTGTGTTGGAGGAGGAAGAGGAGGGGGGATGTAGAGAGAGAGAGAGAGAGAGAGGTGGGCGGGCGGAGGTGGATGAGTGTGAGCCTGAAGACGTTTAGCTCAGATGGTGTTTTCTGTGCGAGCCTCTCACATTGGCTGTGCTTCAACGCTGGGCTGGACGACCGCTTTACAGAGAAAGAGATTGCGAGGAAGAGGAGGAGGAGGAGGGACGACAGACTGGGAAGCGCTAGCTGAGACACAAGCACCTGATGTTCACCGGAACAGGATTCTGGGATTTTTTTTCTGCTCTTTTCTATTGGATTTCGTCTGGTTGTGCAAGATCTTGAGTGGATTTCATCCATTGGAAGTAGCAGCAGCGAGGTTCTCCGCTAAGGTAATTTTAGCATTTTTTCCCCCCCTAAATATCACCTGGACTCTTCAGCTTCCGGGGTTTGGCAGTAGGGGGGATGAGGGATGGGAAATGTGTGACAGAAATCTGGGAGCAGCAACGCAGTGAATGCAGCTGAATGTGTGACTGTCTTGAGGGATGTGAGAGGATGTGATTTGTTGAGGACGGTAAAATGGTGCACCAGAGATGCCGCGGTCCGTGTTCGCTGCCGGAGCGCGCGTGTACGTGCCTGTCTGCTTGAGCGAGTGGAGGTTGAATTAAGCTGTGGTCACTTGACGTGTTGGAGGCCATTATGTTTGGAGTTGAGCAGTGTGGCAGGCGTCTCTCTCCCAGCCCCCCTCCCATCCACACCAGCCCCATGTCTGGCTCTCCGCTGCAGCCGCTGTCTTCAGCCGTATCTGTGTCTGAAAGCCTTTCTCATGCTCTCTTTCTCTTGCCTTTTCATGATGCATATTTTGAAGGGTTCTCTGTATCTTAGTGGCGTTTATAGGTTAAATAGATTAATAGATTGGCTCACAAATGGCATGCTGGTGTATATCGCTCTTATGTAGCTCCAGAATAGATGACTTGAAAATGAAGATATGAGCCGTGTAAAACTGAAGCCGGGAACAGGCCGTGTATGGAGTTTGGTTTAGTGTTTGGACTCCATCAAATCAAATCTACTCAGCTCATCAAAAGCATTGATCAATATTTTCAGCAAAGCATTATTTGGCATGTCTTGATACATTGATCAGTCGTTTCGGCACTGACATCATCGGACTGAGTAGATTTGATTTGATTTGTGTTTTGAAGTGGATCTCCAACTGGAGGTCTTTTAGGGGGGATATGTTTTCAGAAAGGAACTCAATTTTGCTAATGGGAATATGTGGGGTGGAAAATGCTAGAATCGGGGATCTATGTTGTGGATTAACCCTTTGGTGGGACAGATGGTTGTCTCTCCCACTGAGCCGAAAGGGCTGGCTGTCAACATCAACATGGGCGCACATCTCCAAGCCTTTCCCAGTCTTGAGTCTTTCCTTTCTCAGTGTCATCCCGGTTCCAGATCTCCCAAAAACAGTTTCTCCCTCTCTCACTTTCTTTCTCGCTCTTTTAAAACGTCTACTTTGTCTAGTAAAAATCATTCTGGCTATTTTTTTTTTTTACTGACATACTAATAAGATGTATTGTTGTGTGTTTGTTAAGCGATTACGTG
The DNA here is from genome assembly GCA_038021265.1 of Cyprinella venusta. Lineage (NCBI taxonomy): Eukaryota > Metazoa > Chordata > Actinopteri > Cypriniformes > Leuciscidae > Cyprinella > Cyprinella venusta. The sequence goes on from CM075879.1 coordinate 17,652,137, forward strand.
TGTGTGTGTGAGTTTATATATATATATATATATATATGTTGTATATGTGTTAAATGATGCACCTTGGTCCAAGAAAAAACAAAAAAAGAACATTGGGCAGATTACAAGACGAATAATTATTGGTTTTGTTCAGCTTTTTGAATTAGAGTTTAAACTTTTTCAGTTCTTCATGTATTAATTAAAGCATGTTGGATTTCCATGTTTTATGGCGACTTTTCATATATATATATTTCTATTTCAGACTATTTCATATATATATATATATAGTTCATTAATATAGTTTATTAGCAGTTGCCATACTTCTTTTCCAGAACATTTGCCTTGACATGCTGTTTTCGAACTCCTGAAACAAACTCCAAACAGACTGTGTTTGGCCAGATTTTGTTCTGAATGACATCACACTTTGTTTTTCAATTTTGCTTTAAGTATACACGATCGTTTTTTCCACTGTGGTTTGTGTTGTGTCTAAGAACATCCCTTTGCCATGGACAAATCACTGCGATCCAATGTCTCGTATTGCTTTGATATTCCTGATTGCATTGATAGCTTTAATTATGTTTTGGTTGCGCACATATAATTAACCAGTAAATAGTTTGTGTATGAATAAGATGGGCCATTATTAACACTTGTGCCACTCACTGTGTTTTGATAAATCTGTAGTGATCTGTCAACACTTTGCGGGCATCAGTCACACAGAAGAGAAGGTAGAGCCTCTCAAGCGCCTCTGCTGTGACAGGACTGTCAATATCTTATATCCTTTTGAACTCTACTGAGTACTGATGTCGCCTCCGGCCTGTACATGCCATTTATTGGTGCTTTGCCTTTTGATTAATGCTTCTGACAAAGGGTTTTTTTAGTGTTTCTCTTGACCATGTCAGTCAGAATAGGCTAAAAATTTTGGGAGCTTGTCAAAGCTTAAAAATGGTATTTTACTTTTTTTTTTTTTGCTTGTTTAGTCCTTGTTTGTTTTACTATTTTACAGAGAAAATAGTATACCACAAGGTATTTGGCGCCATGCTCATGGTTTCAATCTTGGTGGAAACTGTGGCCTTGAAAAAATGCATCATGTAAACATGCTTTCTGCAATGTGAATCCAAAGCCACACTTCATTCCGGTGTGGGGAAAAACTGGTCTAGACTTTCAGTTTGCACTGAAAGTTAGGTTACAAAGCTAGATGCTATTTATTTATTTATCTATTTAAATTGGTTTTAACTTTATATTACAGTTCGCAAGTTACACGTATTACATGTAAATATACTTTATTACTCAGATTTGATTGATTTCCTTTCAGAAAGTGGATTCAAGTCTCTCTTTGTTCAGAAAGATAGTACCATGGCTTTTGTGCGTGTGCTGTGGTGCGGTGGTTTATGTTGTCCTAAAACCAGAGACCCTTCTTTAGAAAACTGTGAGGAAATCACTGGAGATACACCAATGATAGATGTTTTACCAGGTGTAAATGACAATTTGTCCCAGCTGAGACAGATGTTTATACCAGGTATGATGTTAATAACATATTTTACAATAACATATGCATGGATGTATGTAATTATTTTATTCTTTCTTTTTTTGGAATCTTTTAAATCAAATGGCTCCTCTTTTTTTAACGGGACAGTTATTTTATGTCACAGTTGTGAAACATTAATCAGAAGTAAGTGGTACTGTAAATGGGGAGGGAAAGAGCATTTAATTGGACAAATATGTTTTATACAATTGTAAGAGTAGTACATATTGTATATACATGTCCGTTTTTCTACAGGAGAGAGAATGTTTTAGATTTTATTGTAATTCTTAAATAAGTATGTCTACTTAAAGACCAACTTTTATCAGTACACTAGTATATGATGTACAGTGTTTGATATGGTCTCAAAGCCAACATTCACTGGCAAGTTTGAAGTTTTGCCACTTATTAGATTTGTTTAATCTTTTTTTTTTCATTCATGTCATTGCCCTTTTCATTTATAGATTATAGAGAGAAGCACATGTTGGGAAAAAAAAGAGAGATGACAAGGAGGAAGAAGGAGAAGAACGACACACACAGAGAGTGAGAGAGAGCAGCCTGTATTACTCACTGGGTCAGGCTCATGAAAAATTTAATCAAGCCATGCAGATAACAGCTTCAGCTCAGAACAAATACATCCCAGTGTACATGAGCATTTTTCAATTAGTTTTTATGTATTTAACTGGGAGGGCATCAGAAAATGCATGAAATTGCCTCTGTGAGAAGAGCGCTGAAGATTTAGCATCTCAAACAAACCCAGTTTTTGTTGTATAAATATTGTAATCATGCTTTTATTTCAAGCCAAAATCCACACGGCCATTTAATAACTTTGGAAATGCGGAAACATCCGAATGCTGGTATAGTGAGAGTCTTGACTATTATTAGAATGATGATAATGAGTCGTTTCCAAATGCTTTAACAACAGCCTACGCTACACCGCTAACTGAATCATGGCGGTGAGGCTCGGAGTCACTTAAAGTGTTGCGTCTGATTGATTGCCTCTCCAGTTACTGCAGTATTGCTCTCCAGGAATGCAATACGTCCCCTTAAACACCTTTATCACTGGCCAGTATGTTGCTATGTCCGATTTCACAATGCCAGGTAACATTTGTGTTGTTCTGGCTGTGAGAGGTTAAGCTGACCTAGAAAGATAACAATGAAGCTATGAAACTTCTTTGTGTCTATAAGAGGGAGAAACTTTTGTGGGTAAATAGGGCACCTCGTTATTTAAGAAATAGCATTAACATTTAAAGTTTACTGTATATGAATTATTGTGTGTTTAGGTTTCTTTTTATTGGTGTGGGATTGGTTTTTGTTGGCCATTAGAACAAACGCAAGATGCAGTTTAGAAGTATTTAATTCACCAAGGCTTCTGATGTGACGCACACCTTTACTTGACCTTTAAGGATTTGAATATGGATGCATGCTAATTTTATTTCTTATGCACAAGAGTCATCAGACACTGCTGAATCATACAGGCTTACTATTTTTGTCCACTTTTTCTTCAGTGGGAGATTAGTATGCGCATACACACATGGAGGGTATTAAGTTGGCTCAGAGACCAGCATCTTGAAGTCAAAACCTTGTTAGACTTAGGTGAAACTAAAGCCGACATCCGGGTCTAAAGCTGCCTGCTTTTTTTGTGTGTACATTGTGCCATTGTGTCTCTGCCAGTGCTGTTTGCCAATGTTTTACACTGAACCATTGCTATTTCTTTTGCTCATAGTCAGGTATAGAGTTTTGAACAAACTCCTAACAGGGTTTTTGAAGTTTTAAATCCATGATTTGCTTTTTGTTCATTCTAGTCAGAACTCGTTGGTAAATGGGGAGAGATATTCTCATGGCAGAGGACATTTAATTAGACCATTGTTTATACAACTGTGAGAGCAAAATATCCTATATTTTTCTCCAAATTTGGATCTGTTTTTCCATGTAATCTTGCAGCTTTGTTGAAGAGAGGTGTGCTCTTACTTATCTAAGCAATTGGATCTCTGCCTGCTGGACAAAAAAACATGCATGAATCCTATAGACCGGTTGGAAAAGATGACTTAAATTAATACTTTGAAATTACTAAATTGTTTGTAATATTATAACTAAAATATAATCTAACTCAAAAATCAATTAAAATGTTAAAAACACAAGAATCAAGATGTAACTGAAATCATATTTCTTTTTCACGCCTTAATAGTTATTGTTGTTTATATTGAAAATTGTTTTGTTTTTATTGGCCAACGTACAGTTGGGCCAACAAAATTAATTGGGCTTAACACCAGAATATAGCCAAAAGATTAATCGCGATTAATCACATTCAAAATAAAAGTTTGTGTTTACGTAATATATGTGGGTGTAGTGTGTATAATTATTTTGTATCTATAAATAGACACACATGCATGTATATATTTAAGAAAAATATGAAAGTATATACTTTATATATATTTATACATAATTAATATTATGTATAAATATAAATATTTGATATATTAAGAACACATTTTTCTTAAATATATACATGCATGTGTGTGTATTTATATATACAAAATAATTATACACACTATGCCCACATATATAATGTAAACACAAACTTTTATTTTGGATGCGATTAATCGCGATTAATCGTTTGACAGCCCTACGAAATTTCTTAGCCTATATGGAGGGCCTCCAAATATTGTGTTGGATAATTAGGGCCTTTGAGTCGAAAATGTTGAGAAAATCTGCCACATTATTAAAAGTGTGTGTTCTTCTCACTACAGGCCACTAAGAAACCAACTAGCAACCACAGAGCACACCCTGGTAATTTCATAACAATGTATTAAAAATCTTTCAGGACACCTTAGCTAATGCTTAGCAACATTTTCATGAGCAAAAAGTCCCCCCAAAATGTCTAGATTTTTCAAAGGGCAACCTGTTTAGCTATTTGTTTTGCGACAACAAAAGCTCAGGGAATCTTTCCTATGTGGCTCAGTGAAGCTGGATGCTTAAAGGGGTCCTAATATGCCCTTTTGCGAAGTATTCATTTTGTTTTTGGGGTGTACTATATCATATTTTCACGCTTACTTGTTCAAAAAATATTTTACATTACCTTCCCAGTCTGGCTCAAACATGCTGATTTTGATGAAACCCCTCCTTCCAAATACGAAATGTGCTGTGATTGGTTAGCTGGCCCAGTGTATTGTGATCAGCAGCGATTAGCGTGTATTCGGGAAATGTTCTTCTCTAGCGTAAATATTGAGGATGGCATCAATTTCAAACCAATTTGAGCAAGATTCAGACCCTGACAATGTTAACGAACAAGAGGACTGTGCAAAGCAGATTTCATGCTCAGACTTTGCAAGCACGGATTTCGATGGTTAATTTTAAAAGGAGCTGTGAACCATCCTACAAAAGCAACTGAAAACGAGCGGTTCTCCATAAACTTTGGGGTTATAATGTTCAGGAACAGTGCTTACAATAAGTCAATCAGCCTTAGTAAGGTAAAACAATTGTTTTGGAAATGTGGAAAATAAAAATATGTCTCTTTGACATAGCGACAACATTCTAATTCAGTTCAACCTGCCCTCGTCCCCTTTTTTGCTATTCCGTGGATTATTTAAATGAGTACCACTCATTTACCACTTGTGACTTCATAAGGTCTGGAAAAATCATGTTGTAGTTCAAACGAGCCATTCGTTGTAGTTCTTTGAAAGTGGATTCTGTTAAATGAAATATCTCCCTTTGGAGTGGACTTTGAGCTTTGAAACCTTGCAGATTTTTTTGCTAACACTTTATTTTGATAGTCCACCTTAGACATTCAACTAACTACAAGTAACTTTGCCGCTACAAGTCAACTAACTATCATTTGAGTATTAGTAGACTGTCTGCTTAATATCTGCTAACACTTTATTTTGTTGGTCCCCCAACAGATATTCTACTGACTTTAACTAACTTAGCAACTACAAGTCAACTTGTTCTCCTAACCTGAACCCTAACCTAACAGTCTACTGACAGTCTAATACATCCTACAAATACTCTAATGACAGTTAGTTGACATGTAGTTGAAAAGTTACTTATAGTTAGTAGAATGTCTAAAGTGACTATTGAAATGAAGTGTAACCATTTTTTATGCTCAAACAGCAACATAACACACTAACTAGAGTTGAAAAAGTGGATAAGCATAATAGGGCACCTTTAAAGGCCTTGACACACCAAGCCAATGGTCAACCGTCGAGCAATGTCTGGTTATAAGGGGAATGTCTGTTGTTTCTGCTTTGTGTTCCTCACCTCGGCTCTAGTCTGGCTTATGCTGGAGGCAGTTTGTCTGATTCAACATCTGATTCACAGTGAGACCGATTGGCTGTTGTTGAGACAGCACAGACAGAAGGCTGTTCTAATTTTATGTCATATTACCTGTGCATTCCAATACATGCATATTTTCACAACATCATGAGCCACCTGGAATGAAGAAATTGATCCGCATGATTGATATTCCAAATGGTAAGCAAGCACTGCTTTGTTTACAGTTTGTATATCTGCAGTCCTAGTTTCGGTTTCACTTTTTGAATGACGAAAATAGGCTATTGATACTCACTGATATACTGTAGACGGATATTTCCTTACACACTGACACAGAATGCACATGCTAGTCTTTGCCGTGTGTTTAAAGCACAGCTTTTTGGCCGAGACGCAGCCGAAGCAAAGGTGACGACTCGTCAACTTTTGTCGCCATTAGTTATTTGATGTTGACTTGGTGTGTCACGGCCTTAAGATATGTTAAAAGGAAGTTGAAGCTTGCGTGAGCAGAACTCTTAAGGTTCTTTTCTTGTCGGGTTATTTTTAAGTTACGTGAAAATTTAAATGTACTCATCCTCATGTCGGTCCAAACCAGTATGAACTCCTTGCTCTCCAGCAGTGAAGTTCGAATGTAGGTCATATCAGAAACCTGAACTTCAGGAACACCTCGCTGGGTGTTTCAGTGCTCCTGCACCCTCAGCCACGAAAGTAAACTGATTTATCAGACACGGCTATTTTTAGAGCCTGTTTGTGTGCTGGATCTGCACATGGCATTGCTGTTTTTCTGATGTATTTTAGAATGTGTGATGTTAAATGTGTCTGCCTTTGGTGTTTTCAAGTTCCTTGCTGGCTTTGCACTTCACAATGCAGCTATTTTTTGCCCACAGAATGTATTTATGTCATATGCAAAGATGTGTAGAGAGATCAGGCTCCATTTTGTGGAAAATAAGACACAGAGCTGGCATGGAAACAGCTGAATTGTAATATTACCCTTTCTAGCAATGTAGCACACCGTGGAATGTATTATATACTTTTTTTAATTTACTTTTTTGGGGCGTAGAAATCTTGAAACTTTGTCATTTGAGACACTTGAGGAGAAATGCCTTAAAATAGGGACCAGTCTTTCATTAAGAATGAATGAGCCTCTATTTTTGCTGCCAAATCACTGCACTCATTTCTATTCCGTTCACAGCTCTCAGAATCCGTCCTTGTCCTTAACTACATGCACATTTAAAGCATTAAATCACCCCCAAAATTAAAATTCTGTCATGATTTACTCGCCCTCATGTCGTTCCAAATCCGTATGACTTTGGTTCTTCCATGGAATACATAAGATGTAATTTTAAAGAATGTGCTTGTTCAAAAGCAAAGGCTTTGATGCAAAAGCACCATAAAAGTATTATAATATTAGTCTAGAATTATATTCCAAGTCTTCTGAAGTCATTTGACAGACTGAATAAGATTTTCAATTAATAGTTTAGATGCGTTCAATGAATCAATGGAAGTGAGGTTATTTGTTCACGAATCATACTGAACCTGTTCAACTCACTTCACAATACTATGGCTTCAGAAAACTTACAATAAAGTGCTCGAGAACCACTTTTATGATACTTTAATACCTTATACTTATGTGTGTCCTTTTTGAAGCTTGAATGATTCAATCCCTGTCCATTGTAACAGAATACATGAAGCAGTATATTGGTACCATATGGATTATCTGCCTATTTTAAAGATTCTTTTTTTGTTGTTGTTTATCACTTAATGTCCATGGGTTATATATATTAGTCGGTATTTTATAGTTAATTTTCTATGCTTGTTGGTAGTGATGGGGACGAGACCACCTATGCCGAGTGCGAGTCGAGACTGAGTCTTTGAAGGGTCGAGACCGAGTCCGTTGGTTTTTAAATACAGTCGAGTACGAGTCAAGGCCGAGTCTTTGAAGGGTCGAGTCTGAGTCAAGACCGAGTCCATTGATTTTTAAAAACAGTCGAGTCTGAGTCAAGACCGAGTCTTTGAAGGGTCCAGTCTGAGTGGAGACAGACTCGACTGTATTTAAAAACCAACGGACTCTGAGTCAAGACCAAGTCTTTGAAGGGTCGAGACCGCGTCTGTTGGTTTTCAAATACAGTCGAGTCCGAGTCAAGACAGAGTCTTTGAAGGGTCGAGTCTGAGTCGAGACCGAGTCCGTTGGTTTTTAAATACAGTCAAGTCTGAGTCAAGACCGAGTCTTTGAAGGGTCGAGCCTGAGTCGAGACCGAGTCCGTTGGTTTTTAAATACAGTCAAGTCTGAGTCAAGACCGAGTCTTTGAAGGGTCGAGCCTGAGTCGAGACCGAGTCCGTTGGTTTTTAAATACAGTCAAGTCTGAGTCAAGACCGAGTCTTTGAAGGGTCGAGCCTGAGTCGAGACCGAGTCCGTTGGTTTTTAAATACAGTCAAGTCTGAGTCAAGACCGAGTCTTTGAAGGGTCGAGCCTGAGTCGAGACAGACACGACTGTATTTAAAAACCAAAGGACTCTGAGTCAAGACCAAGTCTTTGAAGGGTCGAGTCTGAGTCGAGACCGAGTCCGTTGATTTTCAAATACACTCGGGTCCGAGTCAAGACAGAGTCTTTGAAAGGTCGAGTCTGAGTCGAGACCGAGTCCGTTGGTTTTTAAATACAGTCGAGTCCGAGTCAAGACCGAGTCTTTGAAGGGTCGAGTCTGAGTCGAGACCGAGTCCGTTGGTTTTCAAATACACTCGAGTCTGAGTCAAGACTGAGTCTTTGAGGAAGCAAGTCCGAGTCGAGATTTTGTCCCGACATATCAGTTTTGATATTCATGATTTAATATCACACCAGTTAATAATCAACAATTAGGCCTACAGACTAAGCTAGATTGGGAATTGTTTAGAGCAGTCGTCTTAACATCTTAAAGGGATAGTTCACTTTGAAATTAATTTTTGGTATGTTTTAGCTTACCTCAAGGGCATCCAAGATGTAGGTGTCTTTGTTTTCGCAATAGTTTCAGTTTTGATATTTTTAGGTCAAACCATTCTTGTCTGTCAGTCATAAAGTGCAGGTGTATGATCACCAACGGTTTGTGGTTCTGAAAGGCGAATTTGATGATGGCAGACTCGTTACTCATCTTGCCGCCGCTCACACCAGGCAGCAACTGAAGACACTGATGGCTCTGACGGCAGAATCTTTGCATTGCACCAGGGGATGTCATTTTCAAATAATTCCCGTCAACATTGTATTTTATTATTATTGTTATGTGTTGTGTGTGTTTTTTTTATATGAACATAAAAAAATGCGCTGGGAAAAAAATCTCGAGGACTTGGTCTGAAAATTACTAGTCCTTCTCCTCCCTCTGTGGTCCGAGACCGAGTCAAGACCGAGTCTTTGAAGGAACAAGTCCGAGACGAGTCTGAGAAAGCAGAAATGCAGAAATCGGTCTCAGACCGGTCTCGATTCCGAGACCAGACTCGATTACTACATCACTACTCGTTGGCTTTATTTTTGCATTTATATTACCTTTGTCATCATCTAATGCTCACTTAAAGTTTAAAACAAAAACATACAACACAAAACAATAATTTAGCTAAAATGATAAATATAATCTTTAGCAAAAGTCGAAATTGATATCTATTTTTCATAATGTACTTTAGAAAGTTGTAGCATTTAAAATGATTGATTTATTTTGTTTAGGCAAAATAGGCTTGAATTTTAATATAGAGTATTCAATGGTTGTTTGACAAATAATTATGATTTTATCGTATCACCCAGAATTTTAATACGGGTTCATCCCCAATTGTAATAATTGCAAAGTAATATTTTTGTGTCTTCCACAAAAGGAGAAAAAATAGTTGGGGTGAGTGAACAATGAAATTTAAATTTTTACATGTTAAAATCAGAGAGAATATTTCATTTATGATACCTACTGTTTTGGATCCCCTTGCAGACAAAAAGGAAGCTTCAGTATAGACAGACTGATGTTAGCTCGAAGTGAGTTAGAAATGCTGTTGTTTATATGACTGATTCTGGATCTGTCTGTCATGCTCTGAGTCAACAGCCCAGCCAGGTTTAAGCTACATGGAGTCTAAAGGGGATTACTGTCTGACAGACTGATCCAAAATCAGACTGCATGTCAACATCTCAGCCAGACCTGCCAGACCTTGACTACACCTAAAACAAGAAGAGACTTCCTTTCTTTCACTGAAAACTCAAAAACACTTATAATGTTAGCAAAAGATTTAGCACCAAAACAATTTTACTTTACCTACCAATTTTAAACACTCTCTGTGACCTTTAGAATTAAAACAGGCTGGTTTTTATAGAAGACATCTAAATGTAAATGACCTTTGTTATGATTGGCTAACTTCTTTTGCATATGAGAACTACTGGTGTAGTTCACACTGCATTCATCAGGACAGGCCATGTTGAATACTGAATAGCCGTTGATGTGTAAATGTGGGCGGTAATATGTTAATGCTCTCATGGGTGTTTAATAGTGTGACAGTTACAGAATGACCTGTTTTTGCAACTTAGCTTATTTTTTTTATTAAAAGAGCATGCAGGAAAAATCGTGTTTTGCCTGAAATGACCCCTTTGATGATGCCTTACCATCACGTCTATAAGAAAAGAATGTGAAACGTGTGAAATCTGAAGGATCGTTAAGCTTTCCCTGTTGAAGTGTATTCACAATCACAAAATGCAAAGTTTCAGTAGAGAATCAAGTGCAGATTTGTTATTTGAGTGTGTGTATGCGTGTGTTGCATGTTCCCAGGCTGCATTGTGGGAACTCCTGATGCTGATTCATTGTGAGGAGCCACTGTTCTTTTCCGGAGAGAGAATGTGTCCAGCCACACATACACATACACATACACAGTACACACATACTTACACATACTGCTTATACTGAAATACAATGACCAGCCAATGTTGCAGCAGCTACAGCCTGTGTGTGTGTGAGGAGGTTATCATTTAACTGAGGGTTGTAAACCCCCATTAGGTAATTGTTTCTCTTTTGGGCCCTGGATCATGTCATTTGGTGACAGTAACCCCTTCTGTTCGCAGTCACTGACCCACAACTGATGAGTGTGTGTAGGCCGGGATCGAACAGCTGCAGATTGTGATGTCTGTTGTCAGACCTCCTCACCTTTAGTTCATTTAGCACTTGGGCACCCATTGAGCTTTTAGTTGTCTAGCATAAGTACATTTACAGCAGCATCAATGTGAAAAAAAAAACCCCAAACAAAACAAACAAGAAAAAAAAATCTGTAAAGAGAAGTGTTTGTACTCTATACTGTAATTTACTCTTGTTAAACACAGTGTGCTTATGTCACATGTACACCCTGGGATATTTAAGGCCATTCACAGCTGAATTCAAGATTTCTACAATCACAGAAAATATCAAGGAATTTTACATTGTGTGCAAGACATGCAGATAAAGAAAATATTTATAACGTGATGTAAAATTGTGGAAATGTCAGTAGTAAACATGCACCATGCCAAAGTTTTGGGGTTAGTAAGATCGTTCATCTTTACCATCACAGGAATAAATTCAAATAGAAGACAACTATTTTAAATTGTAGCAATATTTCATGTAATTTTGATTAAAATTCAGCTTTGGTGAGCATAAGAGAGTTAAAAAATCTTACCTAGCCCAAAATTTTGAACATTACTAGTGTACATTTTTGTTTGTTTTGTAATATAATACATAGTATTTTTCATTATGTAATATAGACAACATTGTTTGATTTGTAAGACAATTGCTTTTTGAGTAGATTTTATTTTCAATAAATTTGTCAATTTTATTTAAATATGTATTTTGACAAGTCATGAAACTGAGGCACTGCACAGGATGTTGAAATTGACATTAAAATTCAACAGAAAAAGCCACATGTGAATTTTCGGTCAATATTAGTGAAAGCAGAGTTTTTATTAATTGGAAAATGGAACTCAGAAAATTAAGTGCATGTTGTTTCAATCGTAATGGCATGAAGGAAGATGTACACATTTAAAGGGACAGTTGATCCAAAACATAAAAGAGGATACATGTTGTACTGTTCCACTGAAGAGAAAGCCATACATGTTTGGTATAAGATGAGGCAGAGAAAATGATGACCGTTAGGGATGCACGATGATTTTTTTGATGGCTGATTCCAAACGCAGATTCAGATACCAGTTGCAGATTTTTTTTTTATTTTTTATAAAATGTATTTGCATCATTATCTTCAAAATACATTTTTTGATTGCTGACTGCTTCTTCATAAGATCCACCATCAAGTGAAGTGCCATTTCAAGTTTAACTTCGTTTTCTGCCTTCGGTGAAACATCACTTCAGGTGAATTGCACTTATTCAGTCGTCGGAGATTCAATTATTGTTGTGCAGAAAAAATACAGCTCTTTATGCATTTTTATAGTTTTTTTCTTGTTATATTGTGTATAATTGATTGAGGAATACTAAGATGGTTGTCTAACTTAAAAAAAAAAAAATGAGGAGGAGGGTAGTGAAAAATGGCCTGGGTCACTGACCCGAGGTATGCGTTTAGGTAGCTTTACAGTATTAAACATGATGTCGCTTTCAATTCGAAGTACAACTTGGTTTTCTACAATGAATCACCTCTCCAGTGTATTTTTTTCTCATGTCTGACCTTAACAGAAGAAATGAACTGGAGAAGATTTCCACATCAAAGAACAAAGTAATTCAGAGCCACAACAACTTAATTGCCATTACTTAATCGCCATCAACCAATGGTTGTTCTGAGTTTTTTTTTTCCTGCAAAGTTCACTTTGGTTCAATCTCCTGAGACTAACTTTGTCTTGGCCTGATTTTGTTCGAAAAAATGACATCACACCAGAATATCGGGGCCTAAAGCAAACAAAAGGCATTAGCAAATCAATGTTCCTAATTCATGACAAAAAAGGCAGTACTAAGTCTAAAAGGTATCATATCACTCCAAACACTGTCAACCCATAAACCCATTTCATTTATTTATACTGTACATCCTCCAAACTTTAGACAAGGATGGGCCTTTATAGTCAGAAGCCTGAGATATCAAGTAGTATCCCACATCCAACTTTGTTTGAAACTCAGCATGTGTAAGCATTGTGCGTGAGACGTTACATGTAGCCTTTCAAGCTGACTGGCCTGTTTACCTGGATAATCTATTGCATGCCTTCATGCAGATGCATTGCCTTGACATGGCATGTTCATTTTTGTGGCACAATCTTCCCTGTGGCAGAGTGTGTGATATGAATTTGTTTGATCACCTCAGAAATCAGAGATGAGGCTCTTGGGATTGAATCATTCAAGGGTTGTCCCTAGCAACAAGAAAATATATCGTCATGTGACAGCCATGCTATTTATATATTTGTGGATATATATTTTTTCCTTGCAGGTTTATGTTTGTGCAAGTTGTGTAAATACAGTGCTGTGATTCCTATGTATTGTTCTGAGGAGCAGGGTGTATCATTGCATTCTTCAAATAGTGGTTAGCATGAATATATATAGGTGATGGATGGATGGATGGATGGATGGATGGATGGATGGATGGATGGATGGATGGATGGATGGATGGATGGATGGATGGATGGATGGATGGATGGATAGATAGATAGATAGATAGATAGATAGATAGATAGATAGATAGATAGATAGATAGATAGATAGATAGATAGATAGATAGATAGATAGATAGATAGATAGATAGATAGATAGATAGATAGATAGATAGATAGATAGATAGATAGATTATATTATATTACTATAATATAATATATATTATAGTTTATATTGTTGGTTCCGAGTGAATTGGCCCAAGATAGATGAAACATTTTCAATGACTTTAGATCAGTGTTAGCATTAAAATAAATACACACTACCATTCAAAAGCTTAGGGTTGGTAAGATTTGTAATGCTCTTATGCTGACCAAGGCTGTGTTTATGTATAAAATACTGTAATTCATTAATATTCTGAAATATCATTACAATTTAAAAGATTTTTTTCTATTTTAATATATTTTGAAATGTAATTTATTCCTGTGATGGCAAAGCTGAATTTTCAGCATCATTACTCCATTTCTCAGCATCACATGATCCTTCAGAAATCGTTCTAATATTCTGATTTGCTGCTCAAGAAATATTGTTTTCTGCTGCTTAACATTTTTTATAGAAACCATGATATCTTTTTTTCACGACTCAAAGAGAACAAAAGAACAGCATTTATGTGAGAATTTTGTATCATTATAAATGTCTTTACTGTCATCTTTGATCAATTTAATGAATCCTTGCTGAATAATGAAAAGTATTTTCTTTTAAAAAAATAGTAACTTTCTTTTAAAAAAAATACTAATCCAAACTTTTGAATGATAGTGTATGTAAATGCTATTGTGTGACTGCTGGAGAAATTAAAATGACAAAAATGCTTAAACATTAACAGGCTTCAACATTAACATTAAACTACTTTTCATTGATGTTTGCTTCTAAATGAAATGGCCAAAAAGTTCCTTTTTAAAGTGACACACAGGCTTTGAAGAGCATCCATTTCCGGGCTTGTGTTTTACTCTATACTCACTGCAGACACAGCCTGTAAGCCAAAGAGAATATTACATAGCAAGGTTGTTAAGAAAACAGAGATATCATCACATCTTTGATTTATCACCAGTGTCACTAAGATGGCTGCCAAAGAGCATCTCCCATCGCGGGGTGCTATTTATATCAGCTATTCATCAGCTCCATCAAGTGATGGGGAGATACAGCACACAGCAGGACGAGCGTGTGAGACACACGTTGACTGTCTGGCCACCGTCTTAACCTTCAGCATCACAAAGCTGCCAGTGTCCAAGTGCAAACAAATACAGTTGTGTTGATAAAGATGTGCTTTATGACAGCAGAGATATTTATTACAGTTAAAATGCAAGGGGCAAAAGCATTGTGTGTGTGTGTGTGGATGATATTATGATTGATCATGGTGTCTAATAAACATGCTCTAGGGTTATCAGAGTCCATTCAGATAGAATGTGTGGAGAAAAAAGAAAAGAAGGAAATATGTGATTGCAAGACCCTGTTTACACTCATAGACTGTAAAAAATATGGGCAAAGCGTCTGTGACATCACCCATAGACTTTTTGAAGCTTGGTTTTGCATTGACAGTAAAATAAATGGACAGAGTGACCCCATTGATTTCAACGGAGAACATTGAAGTCTGTTAAAAGCTGATCGCCAGGCCTACAGCGCAAGCTCAAACTGAGCCTGTCACGTGAGCAACCCATATGTCTTCTAGTAGCTGAGTGAAATCCGAATAATTCCCTTCTGAATCTCACAGAGACAGAGAGAGTGAGTATTAGCTGTTCATGAGCTAGCAGCAAGATCAACTTTATTACTCTCTATGGGCTTCTCCATTGACTTTATCGGATTTTATGCCTCCAAGTCCCCCTGATTGCCTGTGAGCTTCTCCTCCTGTCTATACGGTAATTTCTACTGTGCGACGGAGAGATGATTCGTTATGACCCAATATGACTATTTTTTACAAAAACTGCTTCTATGGGGCCATAAGATACAAGGTAATGGAGCCTTTTATACATTGTTGTGTTTCTTTGGAAATAAATAATGGACAAATGGAGTCTTTGGATGCCTCAGATGTAAAGTTATTTGCTGTCAAAGTGACGCCAAAATGAATGGGAGTCAATGGAATGCTAACAGCAGGTGAAGTTCTGCTACACTCTAAAAAATGCTGGGTTGTTTTAACCCAACTTTGGGTCAAATATGGACTAACCCAGCCGTTGGGTTAAATTTTTACATTACATTTTTAACCCAACATTTGGGTTTGTCCATATTTGACCCAAAATTGGGTTAAAACAACCCAGCATTTTTTAGAGTGTACAATAGCGGTTCCCGCGAGGCTTTAACTTCCGGCTGATGGATTACCCCTTGGTTTTGAGGTTGTTTATGAGGGGTATGGGTGGCGCCATCTTTTGAAAATCTTGGGAAATCTTAACCCCGCCCACCTCCTGGCCAATCCATATATGGGTAAAAAGGTCGGCCTTTGTGTGAGACTAAGCCGGCCGGTGGACGCGCCTCTTCAGCCAAGCAGCCTCAGCAATCTGTAACGTTACGAGATCGAGACTAGGCTGCTTTTTACAGTAACTCCTTTTCCTCGATTTACTGGAGCCTATATGTAAAGCGCATTTGCAGCTGCATAGCTCGCTCATAGGCACATCCAATGGTGCGGACCTCTGACGTGTGACCAGCTAGCTTGCAGATCAGTCAATTCTTACGTTACATATATTCACTTGGCAGGCGCATTTGCAATGTTTCAAACGTCAGTTGTAACCATAGGTAAAGTACCTCAGTCGCTAACTTATCTGAGGCGATTTAATGCTAACTGTAGCAGTGCCACTGCCCACAAACATTGATGCTAAATTGTAACTACGTGAAATAGTAGTGGAATGTCACTTACTGTAAAAAAATGAGTGAAGTACTCCTACAGTACAGTATATAGCAGAGCAACCCATGTTATGTATGATGTTTCAATACAAATGTTCAGGAAGGATACATTGGTGGTATGTGTTGTGTCAGATCATGGTAGAGCCGTCAAATTTCAGGAATTCCACTCGTCACAGCCTGTTATCAGCTGTCAATCAAGCTGTCAATCAAAGAATCATCTAAATATGATCTAAACTGTTAGAAAAAAATTCACCCCCCTCGGAACCTATCGACCTGTAAAAACATGAATATATGCTGTGTACACAGACATTTTAACATAGGGTCTATGGATATTTGCTCGGGGTATTTTCTGTTTACACTAGGTATTTTTTTCAGTAACATGACGTTCTCTTGTTTTGTACTATGCTTTGTACAATGTTAAACCTCATGGAAGGAGGCGGGGACTTGCAAACATTTGAGATAAACTTTAATTCTAAAATACAAAATGAAAGTAAAGCAGCAGCCCCTCACGGATGACTGCCACACAGAAATAAACAAATGCAACAAAAAGTCCAGGCCTGGTCCTCTCTCGTCCTTCACTGTCGTCACTCCTCCTTTTATCTCTCCTGATTTCCTCCGTTACACTTGAGACTTGAGGCTGACACTCATTTGCATTCGCTTCTTTCCCAAAGCTCATGGCCCCGCACTGATTGGCACAGCACTATTTATTAATTTATTTAAAAATATATGAACAATATCTGTTGTAATATAATATACATACTGTACCATACAGGCACTTGAACATACCTTTTCGATGATGAGCATTTTTAATTTCTGTATTAAAATTTAAATTAGATATTTTGGGAGTTATAAATTCAGAAATGTTAGGATCATGCAATTGTACTGATATTATAAAAAAAAAACCTCATTAAAATAATACAATTCTTGAAAAGAGAATCTCAAGTAGGTAATATTAACAATCCTTTATTATTATTTCATACAATAAACGTACAAAACCCTTTGGAAAAAAACATATATATATATATATATATATATATATATAAAGGCACAATTCTCTTAAAATACCAGATAGTCCTTTTTTTGACAAGTACATTTTTTATAATTGTTTGTGGTGCAACTCCCCCAAAACTCGATGATATTTATGAATGAATAAAAATGGTTTTAAAAATATACTTTTAAGATCTCAAACACATGTTTAAGGGCAAGGAAAATATGTGATTACTTCTTACTTGATGGTTACACCACATTTTTTATAGTCATTAAATTAAAACTTTTCTTGAAATTCATAGAATGGTTTTAAATAATATGAAACCAACACAAATACAGCAAGATTAAATTAAAAAAAAATCCTGGCACATGTTTTAAAGTTGTTTTTAATTGATGTTTTTTAAATGAACATTTTCATTCATAATGGATCTATTAAAATCTGCCTTATTTTAAACTCTTCTTTAAGTGCATGGTTGATTGATAGATCAGTAGCTGGGCTTTTACCATTCTCTGGGATACATTTGGACCCATTTACACCTGTATTTATTACTGACCACTTGTGATTGCATTCCCCGGGACGGATTTTAATATGTGTAAACGGGGTCTTAGGGAATGTGATGGAGGAGGCAGAGCAGCCGTATGGACTCTTTGATCCCTAAAGCTACTTTAATCTAATATGTAGTTAGAGCAATACAGTGGGGGTTGGGGGCACACTTTGCTCTTCTACAACCAATTATAATCAAGGTGTTACAACATCTTCACTTTTAGCTGTGCAAAGCTCTCTCACACTGAATTCACAGCCAGCGATTGGCTTCCAGGAGCGTGTAGACTGTAGCATGTGGTTGTTGTTGGCCCTGATGTAGGCGGTAATCATAGACATGATGGTATATGTGGTTTTGGGCATAAATTAGCACTTTCATATGTCGGTATCTTATGTTATCTTTCCTTTTTTGCTCGTCACAGGTACAACCCGCAGTCCACGTGACGGAGAGGTGCCAGGAGTAGATTATAATTTTTTGTCAGTGGAGGACTTTCTAAAGCTTGAACAGAGTGGGACACTGTTGGAGATTGGATCTTATGAAGGTAAATAGCAATCTGTAGAGCTGTAACATGCTTTTTGCCTATATATATATATATATATATTAGGGCTGTCAAAACGATTAATAACGATTAATCGCATCCAAAATAAAAGTTTGTGTTTACATAATATATGTGGGTGCACTGTGTATAATTATTTTGTATATATATAAAAACACACATGCATGTATATTTAAGAAAAAAATATTATTTATATATAAAATATTTATATTTATATATAATGTAAATATGAATAAATAAGACATATTTTCATCTATATACTGTATACAGATTTATATATAATTTATATTAAATATAAATATTTTATATTTAAATAATATTTGTTTTCCTAAACATACATGCATATATATATATATATATATATATATATATATATAGATATATATATATATATATATATATATATAATAGTTATACACAGTGCACCCAAATATATTTTGTAAACACAAACTTTTATTTTGGATGCGATTAATCGCGATTGTTTCACAGCCCTAATATATATATATATATATATATATATATATATATATCCTAGATTTTCAGATATGTACATAACAAAATATATTCTTGTTAATAGTTAAAAAACTTTTAACTATAATATTTTTCATATATTATTATAATTTTTTAATCCCAGATTTTCAGATATTTGTAACTTTATATTCTATGCTGCGCATGTACGCAACAAAATACATTGTTAATAGTTAACATCTTTCTTTTTTTTATTTCTACTCTGTGCAGCTGTTGTTTTTAATCAAAATGAATCTCTTAATTACTATTAAGGTTGATCCCTCGTCCTGACGTTTCTGAATTCTAAATTTATCACTCTCATTTAATGATGTGGAGTGCTTTTGTTCAGACAGACAGCTCTGTCCATTGTCATTACCCTTAAACAATACTGCCTGATCGTCCAGACACACTGATACCGTTATCTCCCATTAAAGTTGCATCAACTTCATGAAGACAAGCAGTCATTTTTATAATAGAGCATTTGCAAAAAACCCACATCATCATGTCTTGCATTTCCTTTAACCCTCCTGTTCTGAATGCTGGTAATATCCTCTTGTTGCCTAGGTAACTATTATGGAACACCCAAGCCGCCCAGCCAGCCCCCTAGTGGGAAAGTGATTACTGGCGATGCTCTGCAAGACAGCCTTCCAGGTTCCCAGCAGTCAACCCCACGACGCACCAAGTCTTACAATGAGATGCAAAATGCTGGAATAGTGCCTACTGAGACTGAGGACGACGATGAGGTTCCTGAAATGAACAGTAGCTTCACAGGTCAGCACTGAGCCGTCTGGCACATGGGAGAAGGGAAGAGTGATGCCTCTTTGTTGCTTTCCTCTTCCTTCGCCATCATGATTCTGGGAGGAAGGGGGAAAGAGCGCCATCTGGCTGTGGCAGAGGGGTTTTGTTTGTGTTAGAAAGCACCAAGATGGACTCTCCCTGTCTTTGTTTATTGATCCGTCAGTTATGCGCTGCCAACTTTCACACTCTCTATCAGAGTATTGAATGGGTTGCATTTTGTGTTGTTCTTAGAAGTGTTGTTCATCTGTCTATGAAATGGATTGCTGCATGCAATAGCCGCTGCTGGTCGATGAGAGGTATTGATATTCTTGTGATCGGATCACAAGAGGGAAGCACTAAGTACAGGTTTCAGCGCTTTTGTGATGCGACTCGATTGCTGTAAACATATTAGGTGATTCGACAATGCGAATGTCCACATTGCATTGTATTATAAATGCATAGTGGGTAACGGTGAGCACCGCGAATTCATCTGTCAATCAACAGTTATGCTAAAACAAGGTTTTACAACTACTTCAAAGACATTTTCCCACCAAAGTTGGAGGTTTACACATCTAAAGTTCAGTTAATATTGCTGCACAGCTACAGTTATATTGTGAATTCCTTTCTAAATGTCATGTTTGCTGTGAGATTGGGAGTATGGAAGCAGCGCTTTTGAGCCAACATTCATTTTTTGTGTGACTTATTAACATGCAGTGAGATTCAGTTCAAAAGTTTGGGTTCGGTAATGTTTTTTTAAAAGAAGTCTCTCATACTCACTGCATTTGTTTGATCAAAAATGCATTAAAATCAGCAGTAGATCAGATTGCAATTTAATGAACTGTTTTCTATTGTAATATGTTTTAAAATGTAATTTATTCCTGTGATGGGAAAGCTGAATTTTCAGCATCTTTACTCCAGTCTTCAGTGTCACATGATCATTCAGAAATCGTTCTAATATGTTGTAAAAAAAAAGAAAAAAAAAGAAAAAAAATGCTGCTGCCTTTAATTTTTATGTACAATCAACTTGAATATTTAAGTCATTTCAACTTAAATTACATTAAACTGACTTAAAAAAAGAGTCTTCTATACACTATAAAAAAATTCATGGTTAGTAATCACAACATTTTTTCCTTTGTCAAATCAACTTAAATAATTTATTTAGTTTAGATAACATATAATTTTGAGTTTCTGTTGATTAAATCATTTTCCTTCATTGTATTAACTCACCTTTTCCATTTTAATGAACTTAAAATTTTAAGGCAACCAGGTTACTTACTTTTTTTAAGTTAAACTAACAATATTTTTTTACATTGTAACATAAAAAAGTTGAAAATTGCTTAACCTACTTTAATGAGTTAAAGAAATATAGAGTATGAGTAAAAATATATAACCAGTCATAACTGGTTGATCATATACACATTTTTACAGTGTATGCTGATTTGGTTCTCAAGAAACATTTCTGATTATTTGTTGAAAACAGCTGTGCTGATTAATATTTTTGTGGAATCCATAATCCATTTCTTTCAGGATTAAACGCGTTTTTTTGAATTCAATAAATGTCTTTACTGCAATTAAATTCTAATCCATATAAAAACATGGATTCATTTATTAGCAAATAATTAAAAATCTTACTGACCCCAAACTTTTTGAAAGATTGTGTAGTCGCATATTCGCACAATTCGCATATTGCTCCTGATCCCACAAGCTGGTTTATGTGAGCAATATGCCATTTTTCCAATCCATACTTCAGGCTGTAATCACATATTTTACTTCAAGGGAATTATCATATTTTATATTTCGTGTTTTGTTTAATATCCAAGTTAATTCTAGGGCTCTTCATTTAAAATCGGCAATAAGCTGTCCTATTCATACAGGTTCACGCCTTTAAATTTGGAAGAGTGGTTTAATTTAAAGCAGCTATTTCAGTCAGGCGGGCCATGCAATTTAGCTGAGAGTCGTTTTGTTTAGATTCCTCACCTCTCCGAGAAGGTTAAGTGTTTAATTGTTTACACTCTTACTGATTTGAGGGGATGTTTTTGTGATTTAAATTTTTGGTGTGGGTGGGAAAGTGTCAGACAACCATGTGTTGGTATGGGTGTTTGTGTATAGTGAATAGTGTTTGATCACTGCAGAGTTTACAGGAAGTGAGAGGGAGGGGGCCTGGTGCCACTCTCCAAAGCATTCGCATTAGCAAAAGTACATTGCCACATTTATTTGGGATGTATTTCCCATTAAGAGCCTCATGTTGAACTGAGAGGGTCTTGTCTTTGTGTACTAATCTTATGTGTGCACGCAGGAGACTCGAGTGAACCGGACGACCACCCCTCCGTGCGGCCCTACGCCCGCGATCACGTTCAACCCTACGGGCTCAACAACACCTCGGCGTCAACCACGGAGAGCTCTCAGAATACACACACACACCCCGGCTATCCCACGGAAGAGGATCCTCTGGGGCCTCTGCCTGGAAACTGGGAGATGGCCTACACTGAGAATGGAGAGGTCTACTTTATAGAGTAAGAACCAACCTCTATCTTCATGACACTTTTATTTTTACAGTGGCCTTGAAAAGTTTTTGGACTCTGCCACACATTAAAAATGCACGAATACTTGTGCTATTTAACAAAATATCAAACCAAGTCGCAATGATATTTTATGTGTCCTCCTGAGAGGCAATTATATTTGGCATAATATCAATTAATATATTTTCTATATTATATATTAACAAAAAAATAAAGAGAAAAAAGTATAAATTGTTTAAAATGGTTTAAAACCAATTCAATTTATTGGTTTAAAATTTATTAAAAAAAAAAAAACTTATCAATAATAGGGAAACCAGACAAATCAACAGAGAAATAAAAATGCATACATCTGTAACTTAACTTTCCAAAATTTTAATAACTATATTTAAATTATTTATTATTATTTCTACATCAATAATTAGTGAACTTTATTTTTATTTTTTAAAGCTGTGAATTATTTAATATATTTATCTGATTTTTTTATTTTAATTTTTATTTTTTTTAGTTGATTTTTTTTTTAAACATAGATACTGATTTTTTGAATGAGTGTCACATTTTGACCTCGATTGAAATTATATCTGAGAAAAGTTTGAAGATCAGTTGTTTTGCAGATGCCACTTGATTTGATCTTTTGAATCTAATGCAATGAAATACATACATTTTAAGTGTAACCTAATTGTCTTTTTCAAATACCTCTTGGACCACTATATTAGTATACTATATTTAGATATGTTTATGTATAGACAAAGGTTGCACTATAAATATCTTAGGTTGCAGTGGTCTTATGTTTCTTATTTTAAGTTTAGAAATTGCTTCTGGCGGTTTTTCAGATATCAAGACAGGAAGTATCAAAGATTGTGATATCTTTAGTATATGTTTTCCTGCCTGCTGAGATGCAGAAAAGAGGCCACAGGATGTTGTTCTGAAGGCATCTCTTAGAACAATGCCTGACTGTCTATGTTCCGCATCTATTCTTAGCCACAACACAAAGACAACATCCTGGATAGACCCCAGATGCCTGGACAAACCTCAAAAGCCCCTGGAGGAATGTGAAGATGATGGTATGGACGTGTGCTTGAGTTTTTGTCTGCTTTGCTTGTGCAAATATCAGTTCCATGGTGTGCTTTTTAGATTATGCATTCACAACATTTGCTTATGAGTGTTTTTGTGGTGGTGTTCATACGCTTTTAATGTAGAATTTCAAATAATGTCACAAACAGTTTTAATAATCTGGCTCATATACTGTAAAAGTGCCTCACATTGTCCATTGTGATCTCGTGAAGGCCTGTAGATGGCGGTCTTGAGCTGTCATATGTCTAACAGACACTCTCACCATGTGACAGGCAGCTGATATAATGCTACAAGGAGTGTCTGGATTGTATTGAATCTCCTCACACAAACAAATAATGAACCTCTGAAGCCAATTTCCCTGTGTGGTGGAATCTGAAATGATTTCCAGGGGCGGTTTTATGATTATGCCAAGTATGATTTCAGATCCCGCACAATGATTCTCACACAATCTAGATCATTTTGCTTTTAATAAATGCCACTAATGAAACATTTCCACTGTCTGTGCAATATGGTGGCATAATTGTAAGGCGTTGAGCTGTAATTTTGCTTTTTTTATTATTAACTAAACCTCTCTGCCTCTCTGACACCCTTCCTGTCTTTCTCTCGCCCCCACTTTGTGCACACCTGCTCCCCTTTTACTCCCTCTCGAGCAGAAGGGGTACATACAGAGGAACTGGACAATGAGCTAGGTAGGCCACCATTCCATAGGGAACATTTCTGCATGTTTGTGGGGTAGATCGATCCTTCTGTGCTGCTTTGGGACATGCTTGTTTTCGCTCATATCCTGGAGCTGATTATGAAAACGGACCTCACAGTTGATCAGTGCAAAGGGCAACGTTTACCCACAATGCACCACCATGTTTCAGTACTGCTGTCATCTAGTTCTTTGCTATTCATTTTGGAATGACCGTAAAACACAATTCATTACTTTTTAAACGAGGTTCATTTGTGTTGTCATTGGCACTGCATGATATGAAATATTCATTGTTACTATTTCTACCGCTGAAGCGTTTGGAGTTTAACTCCGGACTCTCGCAGCTGGGAGTGGTTCCGTTTTCATTATGCATGCAAATAGCTCGAGAGATCCGAAACTATTATGTCGAGCTAACAGTGGCAGTCAAATCATTGAATAATTTGTTGCTTTAATCAGTTTTACCTTCGCCAGAGCACGCAGCACGCAGAGCTCTCTCTGCTGTTCAGGGTGCCTTTTGTAATTGAAAGGATGATTCATCATTAGTAACGGATTGGGTGATGCAGGCAGTGGCCTTGAGGAGGCCTGTGTTTGTGTCCGGGCTGATTGGAAGAGCACGGTCAATAGCTATTGATTTGAGAAATCGGAGCCATTAAATAGATGCCGTGACTGCGGGATGTGGGCAGTCGGTACGAGAGTATCCTGTCACACAGTAGAGACTTGATCCTGTAGAGAGGGAAGATGGGACGCAAACAGATTAATGGCCAATTTGTCAGTAGAGTCGCAGTAATGATGTGGGGGAAGGACAGGACGCACCGTACCGTCGGGCAGTTGCTATTCATAAGTGTTAACGCTTTCTTCTTTACAAATCAACATATTAAAAAAAAAATAATAAAATTATATATATATATATATATATATATATTAGGGCTGTGCAAAAGTTAATTGCGATTAATCGCATCCAAAATAAAAGTCTGTGTTTACATAATATAGTGTGTGCTGTATATAATTATTTTGTATATGAAGAGTTCAGATGCAAAAGCCTCTAAGTGCCATTTGAAAATTTCTTCTAAAATGATAATTTTTATCAAGCTTGTATATTTAAGTTCAGTAATTTCACTTAAATGGCAATGAAGATTGCCCATTAATTGCCATTTAAGTGAAATTACTGAACTTAAATATACAAGCTTGATAAAAATGATCATTTTAGAAGAAAATTTCAAATGGCATTTAGAGGCTTTTGCATCTGAACTCTTCATATATAAATACCTATGAATGCATGTATATATTTAAGAATTAGTTGCGCTTAAACTCAGTATATATATATATATATATATATAAATATTCTATATTATATAAATATAAATATTTTATATATGAATAACACATTTTCTTAAATATATACATGCATGTGTGTGTATTTATATATACAAAATAATTTGTATATTGTGTTTTCTGTGTATAATTATTTTATATATACAAATACACATACATGCTTGTATATATTTAAGAAATATTTTCATGTATACTGTATATAGATTTATATATAACTTATATTATATATAAATATAAATAAAATATACATGCATGTGTGTGTATTTATATATATATACAAAATAATCATACACAGAAAACACACATATATTATGTAAACACAAACTTTTATTTTGGATGCGATTAATCGCTTGACAGCCCTAATATACATATATATATATGATTGATCACATCCAAAATAAAAGGCTGTGTTTATATGTATCAACATATTAAAATATATTATATTACAATATATATATATATATATATATATATATATATATATATAAATTTTTGCAATAATTTATAAATAATATATTGTTGGGTGAAATACAAATTTCTCATTTTCATGAATTTTATAAAAAAGTAACACTTTACAATAAGGTTTCATTTGTTAACCACATTAGTTAGCATATATCTGTTAATATTATTTAATAGACAAACATAACCACGCCCCCAAACTCATGCCATTGGTTGCCTCAGTTGCTATGCTTGTCTGGTCTGAACCTCCAAATGAACAGATCAATAGGTGTGTCCCAATTTGCATATTTACACACTATTCTATGCTCTTTTTGTAGTAAAAAATCGTGTGAGTAATGAGTTAACACAGAAAATTTCACAAAGACAAAGTGCACCGATGATTCCGACTCCAATGCTGGATAACAAATAAACTTCTAACATTTATACACTAGATAGCAGAGCACATAGTGTGTAGTAGCCCTATGTCAATCTGGACAAAACTGATGTTTTAAAAGCACCAGAGAATCCCAGTGCGTACACTTTTTGGGTAAATCGAGCTACAAAATATCTTAGTTAATATCATTTTCTAAGCCTTTTCAATTATTTTGACAATGGAAAAATTTCATGCTTCACCTTTAACTATAGCAATGTATACAGCTGGCATAATTTTCACCCAACAACAACACTCGTTGATTAATTATGGGAAACTCATGAAAGATCAGGAGGAGTGAAGATATATGAGGCGGGAGCTGCTGAGAGATTCAGTCACCGTTAGATCGTTATTTGTAAGTAATTAGTGTTGGTTGACATTTATAATTTCATTAGGACAGTACAGAGTCTTATTTGCTGCTGCTGCTTGGGAAAGATAGAGCACACGCACACACACGTTTACACGCACAATATATAACTTTTCTATGGTAGGTGTGATGATGAGTTTCCTGTGTGCTGCAGGGACTATGCTAATACATCAGCTCTGTGTCCCTGGTTGTACGACATTTCTGCCTAAATAAGGGTTGCTATGGTAAAGAAAACAATATTTTCATATGCATGAAAGCACTTTCAATGTCAAATGCAGCAGAGCCTATTTATGATTATTCTAGAGAAGACATGGAGCGTATCTTTTAACAGCATCACGATCAAATCTCTGAATATCTTCTGTTGTTTTTGTACACTTGTCAACCTTTGTCTGAAATTTTCCGAGCTGTTCGCATTTTCGTTGTTTGCAGGGCAAGAGATTTGGAAATGATGGGAATACATTTGCTTTTTATGTAAATATCACAGGGAATATTTTTATCAGGGCCTGGGCCAGAAGACAAATGGCAGACCTGTATATAAACTTCATCCTGTACAGCGTATTACTTTAGTCTGATGTTTCAGTTAATGCAGATCCTCGGATATGAAGCAATGTTTTTATTGCTTTGAGATGGGAATCATCCAGTCTGCACAAAAGAATTTGACAAACTGTTAAATTATTGAGAATGGTGGTAGTGCTACCGCAGCAAG
Organism: Cyprinella venusta; assembly: GCA_038021265.1. NCBI lineage: Eukaryota > Metazoa > Chordata > Actinopteri > Cypriniformes > Leuciscidae > Cyprinella > Cyprinella venusta. The sequence goes on from CM075879.1 coordinate 17,679,254, forward strand.
CGGACTGTGCATCACTTTCGAAAAGTATGGTTTTGTATCTTAAATGTATCTTAAACATTTTTAATGTTTTAATCCTTTAATGTACCTTAGAACATCTGGCAACCAATCAGAATCTTACATTTTGCAGCGCAGTTGTATAAATTTAAAAAAAAAACAACAACAGATGAATGATGCAGTTAATATTCAATTAGCATGCTATAATTATATAATCTGCCCGGTCATTATAGTTTTAAAATATCCGGCTTGTTAGTTTTAAGCCTCTTGAATTTTAATTGGTTGAAAAATCAAGACATCAGATGACAAAGTATTTGATTAAAGCCTTATTAATTGAGTTACAATGAGCTGAAAATCTCTTCTGTTTTGCTCCTTTTCCAGAACTGCCAACAGGCTGGGAGAAGATCGATGATCCAGTGTACGGGGTGTATTATGTTGAGTAAGTGACTCATCAATATTACCTTCAAATCATCTTTAAAATATGACATCACCCTGAAGCATAAAAGAGACGGCTGTCGTCTCTCCGAATGTGCCTGTTCCATTTAGGCTGTACACACCCTTTGTTACTGTTACCATTTTGAAATCTGGATCTCTCTCTCTATCTCTCTCTCCCTTTCTGAGGGACCCTTGGGTTTGTAGCGCATAAATATGAATGCATTCATATGTTTTGATGTTGTTTCAAAGCAATACTACCGAGGCAGGAAACCTTTCGGTTTTTGTCTTTTGGTGATGTTTTGAGCAGTATTTGCCTTGTAAATTTCACAGGCCTTTTGGATCTGTAGCCTGAATCACAGCTGGGGTTTTGGAAAATGTGGTTATGGGGTTTTATTTTTGCCTTTTGATTCATTTTTATTGAGCTAGCCTAGTGTAGTGACAGATTTTGGACTTAAGCACATAAGAGGAGAGAGAATAGCATACTTTTTTCCCTCAATTTTAAACGAATGCAGAGGCCTTCAGCCATAGTTTAAGCCATCTTTATTGCTTTTGCTCTGAATTAATTGACTTTATTTCTCGTCCGCTTACCTGCTCTCCTTCTGCTCAACCTTTACCTGCACTCTCATTCTAATTCCTATTTCTCCCTCTGGCTCTGTTATTGACCGTGTCCTCTGCTCACTCATCTTCATCACCTCTCTCACTCTCTCTCTTTCTCTCTCTCTCTCTCCCCCCTTTCTCTACCTCTCAGCCATATTAACAGGAAGACACAGTATGAGAACCCAATTCTGGAGGCTAAAAGGAAGAAGCAACTGGAGCAGTCTCAGCCTGCTGAAGGTGAGCGGTATATCCAAGGTTCGTTTCAGGCCCAACATGCCGCCATTTCTTTCTTTTCCTATAAGTTTGTGATTGTCCATGTTTTTCATTTAGAGTTTGGTTGATGCTTTGGTTGTGGAACTGTTACTCATCACATGGCTTAAGTTTTTAACATATTCAATTTAGCCATTTCACTGATTCATTGCTGCTGAAATATTTTGGAAAGTGGTATATTTATTTGTAAAAAAGATTTTTTTTTTTTTTAAGAGAAGTCAACACAACTTCATGCATTTTGATGAATAAATGTTGTGGTCCTTTTTGTATATTTAAATATTGTGCTGTGTTATGTATATAATTCAGGATTTTCCCAGTGTATTATCAGGAGTAACCGGTATTAAAGTCAATATGAAATGCTAAATGCAACCCATTTTACTTCCATATAATGACATTTTTCGATTGAAACTGAAATTTCGTAAAAAAAAAATAATAATAATAAAAAAAAATGAAGTTACTTTAAAGGGATACTCCACTTTTTTTGGAAATAGGCTCATTTTAAAACTCCCTCAGAGTTAAACAGTTGAGTTTTACCGTTTTTGAATCCATTCAACCGATTTTCTGATGTTTAGAAGAATATCAGTAACCAGACAGTTTCTGGTCTCATTGACTTCCATAGTATATTTTTTTCTTACTATGGAAGTCAATGAGACCAGAAACTGTCTGGTTACTGATATTCTTCTAAATATCAGAAAATCGGCTGAATACGTTCAAAAATGGTAAAACCCAACTGTTTAACTCTGGGGGAGTGGTAAAATGAGCCTATTTCCAAAAAAAGTGGAGTATCCCTTTAAAAGTCAACATGAACTCATAATCAACCCCACAACTGTAAAAAATGATAAGATCAATAAGTTATGACTTATGTTTTTACATTGCTTTCACTCATCAAATAAACTTTTATATATAATTTGTATATTTTTTATAAGTTAAGTGTTAAGTACACTTAACTTATACTTAACTTACACTTAAGTTAAGTACAAGATTCTGCAGTTATACAAGTCAGTTTCATGTAATTTAAGTTGAAAAGACTTAAACATGCAAGTTGATTGAACTTTAAAAATTGAATTTATTATTTAAAGGGATAGGTCACCCATTTTTTTTAGTTCTGTCTTCATTTACTTACCCTCAAGTCTTTCCAAACAAACAGAAGATATTTAGAAGAATATTGGTAACCAAACCGTTTTGCTGAACATTAACTTCCGCAAAAGGAAAATACATATAAAAAATGTCATCTTTAATGTTCCACAGAAGAAAGAAACAATTTCCACTGCCCAAAACTGATTCTGATTCTGAAAATCAAACAGTTTTGTAACTTTCTCTTTATGAAAGAGAATAGGGTCGATTATGAGCTCATGTTGACTTTCAAGGCTGCTTGAGTCGCACCTCTTTCTATGAACGGTCTAAAAAAATTCTACTGAAATGCAGGTTGCCTTGGTCTTGTTCCCAGCCAACTCAGCTGAAAATTGCTTTCTTGATTATAATAACTTCTTCTCCCTCAAGTTCGAGTATCTCATTCTGCCACTGATTGTGATACAGTACGGACAATATGCAAGTTTTACACGGAGAAAGTTAGGAGACCGTAGGGGGCTGTATAGGTCTAAGCTGGTGGTTGCACAGCCTCCGTATTAGTTTGAATAGGCAAGAAGTGCGACTGACTTGAGAAACACACAAAAAGGAAGTGCATCCTTGACTCTTTCAGAATGGATAGAGGAGCATTCTTCAGGACCACCGCTAGCGAGCTATGCTGCTAACCACCAAGAGACTTACAGAGACCCCGGCACCGCCCCTCCACTACCACCCCAACTGGTGGCTAAACGTATGTGTTGCCTCCTTTTTTTGTTTGTAACACAAACACATACACACCCGTACGTGGCGTATTCCTCTGTGGTCATTCACTATCCACTCACTTTTTCCAAATCTTCCTTCCGTCAGCTCTATGTGTTTACCGTCCCTGTATTGTTTGAGCACTCAATGATAAGCTAATTAAAGATTTAACAAACACTCTTTTTAAGTGAAGGATATTGCGTTATCCCTCACACCATTTGCCATGTCTCTGGCGTCTTAATGTGGGCCCTCATTCAATTTCTGTGGTGCCTTCTAGGGTCACGTACAAAATATGCTTTATGGTCAAAAGTCAAGGATGTGTTGAATTAATGAAGAGAAATGACACTTGACACATTAAATTCCAACCAAGTATGTTGGGGAAAAACTTATCTTGGATCAAAAATGTTTATTATACATATGGATACGTTCAGGATTATATACTTGTGGGCTCATAAAAGTCCATATTGAGAAAGTCTGGGATTCAAAATTGAAATCTTTTGCATTATTTCTGTTCTAAGACTTTCTGAAATTAGTGTTATTTGTTCTGTTCTTTTCACTCAATATTTATATTAATATAATTTGAAGTGAAAAATTTGGATTAAGGCAAAATAGTACAAATAAAAAATAGAAATAAATGCATTTTCACTATGCTAGTGGTCTCAGACTTTTGGACCCCATCGCGTATGCAGTTTTGTGTACTTGTGTGCATTTAGATTTTACTGTTATGGACAGCTCTGTTGCTCTGTCTATCATATATTCCCTCTCTCATGTATATCTTTATCATGTCCATCCATTTGCATTCAGTGTGCAGTGTGTCTCTCCTCAGGGTATCTCTGCAGCTTTCTCTTATCCTTCTGTCATGACAGACCATGATGAACAGATCACACATCATCTCTCTAGCCGATCACTCCTCTATTCTCTCTTGTATCTTGTACTAACGTCACTTTTGCTCTGATCTAGGACTGATTACCAGCTGATCCATCTACTAACATTCATTTGACAATTTACCTGAATCATGATTAACATGATTATTTAACAAAAATATCCTGAGAAGTACACATTGTTCATTTATTTTCTGACAGAGCAATGCTAAAATGTAAAAAAAGAAGGTTGCCAACACAAACTTGTTGGCTAAGCTTGACAGATTCAAATTTTAAAAGGTGGTTTAGATCCTTTGCGGTTAAGGCCTATAAAGTGTTATGCATAGACAGTTAGTTAGTTGCTGCATGCCAATTCCAAGGCTAGAGCATGTTGTATTAAAACGTCCCCATTTGGATTTGGGACAGTTACCAGCATGTAAACCAAAGAATATCCACTGCATATTTATTTATTTATTTTTTTGTGGCTCATCAATAGAACTGCCGTCTAGCTATTTTTAGTTAGTTGATTGACAACAGACGAAGGATGGATGGATGGATGGATGGATGGATGGATGGATAGATGGATGGATGGATGGATTAGATAGATAGATAGATAGATAGATAGATAGATAGATAGATAGATAGATAGATAGATAGATAGATAGATAGATAGATAGATAGATAGATAGATAGATAGATAGATAGATAGATACTGTAGATAGATAGATAGATAGATAGATAGATAGATAGATAGATAGATAGATAGATAGATAGATAGATAGATAGATAGATAGATAGATAGATAGATAGATAGATAGATAGATAGATAGATATCCATCTATCCTAACACATAACACATCTTAAAGATCTGGATGGATGGATGGATGGATGGATGGATGGATGGATGGATGGATGGATGGATGGATGGATGGATGGATGGATGGATGGATGGATGGATGGATGGATGGATGGATGGATATACATCTATCCTAACACATAACACATCTTAAGGATCTAGATAGATAGATAGATAGATAGATAGATAGATAGATAGATAGATAGATAGATAGATAGATAGATAGATAGATAGATAGATAGATAGATAGATAGATAGATAGATAGATAGATAGATAGATAGATAGATAGATAGATAGATAATCTATGGTTGGTAAGTTAACTTTGTAGTGCAGCTTCTTCTTGAAAATGTTCTTGAGATTTGCTGTTTTAATACACAGAGGTATGATCATCTCATGCCGAGGGGCTAACAGATTTACCTTCACCTTTTCCCATAACTCACGAATTGTGCAATGCTTTTCTTATTGCAGGAGGGAAGCCATTTTTCACAAGGAACCCTGCAGAACTGAAGGGGACATTCATTAACACCAAGCTGAAGAAGAGCAGACGTGGCTTTGGCTTCACCGTAGTGGGAGGAGATGAACCGGATGAGTTCCTGCAGATTAAGAGTCTGGTGCTCGATGGACCAGCTGCCCTGGACGGAAAGATGGAAACAGGTACATCTGAAACTGTGGTCTCATAACACATCTTTGCGCTGTGATCGTTGTTCTTGGGCCAACGCGTGTTTTGCTCTCTCAGGTGACGTTATCGTGAGTGTGAACGACACCTGCGTGTTGGGTTACACACACGCCCAGGTTGTGAAGATCTTCCAGTCCATCCCTATCGGCTCTATGGTCGACCTTGAACTCTGCCGTGGCTACCCGTTACCCTTTGACCCTGATGACCCCAACACTAGCCTGGTGACTTCTGTGGCCATTCTAGACAAGGAACCCATCATCGTCAATGGAAAAGAAAGCTATGACTCGCCTTCCAGCCACGGGAGCGAAACAACAGTTGGCGGTGGCAGTTTGAACGGCTCCAGCGACCCACCTCGCCCCCATAGCCCTTCAGCGGAGGTGGCTTCCAATGGCTCTCACGGTTATCCCAGTGACGTGGTGACATTGGCGTCTTCGATTGCAACCCAGCCCGAGCTTATTACTGTCCATATGGAGAAGGGCGACAAAGGATTTGGCTTCACAATAGCGGACAGCCCTTCCGGGGGAGGCCAGCGAGTGAAGCAGATAGTGGATTACCCACGATGCAGAGGCCTGAGGGAGGGGGACATCATCATGGAGGTGAACAAGAGGAACGTGCAGAACCTGACTCACAATCAGGTGGTCGATTTGCTCAGCAAGTGCCCCAAAGGCAGTGAGGTGACCATGCTGGTGCAAAGAGGTGAGCTCACAATTTTTGTTTTTTAAAACTATCTCTATTTGTCGAAGTCAACAGGGTTTATGGCATCATTAAAGGGTTATCCATCAAAAACGTAATCCATACGACTCCAGGGGATAATAAAGGCCTTCTTAAAGCCACAATATGTATTTTTTTCTGCTTTAAAAATAACCAAAATAACTGTATCTATGTTATATATTTCTATTAGATGTGTACTTACATTATCCCGACAGTTTCCACCAACTTTCAAATATGGAGAAATTTATAGTTTAATTCAAAGACACGGGACGTTTCTTTATTTCCGTTTCGTCGCCCGTCTATGGCGTCATATAACCTTTGACTCTTCTATTTTCTCTAACTTCCTTGCGGAACCCGGCAAAACCACCAAACACAAAGAGGAACACTGGACTACCGCCAATAAAGCAAAGAAAATGACGAAGAAAAAAAAGTAACACGTATTTTTATGTGTGTAAATCACGTGCCCGCTCACGAGCGCTCACTCTTAACAGACACACAGTGCTGCTCGCGCATAAAGCGCTCCCCGTTCACAGTAACCGGGTCGTCTAATTCAAAACAGCCAACTGTTGCTGTTAGCGAGCCACGCACATTGAATACTCATATGAGTCAGGCTGCGAATGTACGTGCCCGCTTCAGCGCGCTCATGCTTACTAAATAAACGCCTCACTTCCGGCGCCGCACAATCGCTACATTCCCTTTAGCCTTTAGCAAATAGTGGATGCTTAACGCAAACCCAGTCAAACGTTTGACTGCAGTATCTTATGTGCTTTATAATTCGGTGCCCCCTATATATGAAAAATGTTCTAAAATATGTCATTCATTGAAGAAGCGTAATATAAATATTTATATTCGTCTGTATTACAGTTATGAACCACGATTACGCTTTGCCTGCACGTTCTGCTGCTACAGCCAGCTCAGTAAAGCTCAAACGTACAGGTGAAAAATATGACCCGAGAAGGGTTTGGGACAGGAGAAAAAGCATGACACAGGTAAATATTGGGGTTGCATTTAAAGCTTCGTGACAAGCTAAATCTACAGAGAGATGCCGTATCCGTATATTTTGTGAAACGATGATGTCATGTCATGAGCTGAGCTGGTTGTCATTGACAGCGACAACAACTCCCGTGAGCCCACGCTCTTTCCCGACGTCATCAAAGTATGTCTTTTGTTATTATTTAAAATGAGTGACCCCTGGTGGCCAAAAATCACATACTGTGCGTTTAAGTTAAACGATACATTTTTTGTGAGAAAAATACCCATATTTATATATGTAAAACTTATAAACTATAATCGCTTGCTTTCGGGGATCGGCCGTATACGAGTTTATGAATTACGAACTCCGACCCGAGCTGTATGGATTATGATGAATGGATGCTCTTTTTTGGGCTTCAAAATCTCAGTTACTATTCACTCCCATTATAAAGCTAGGAAGAGCCAGGATATTTTTTTTAATATAACTCCAATTGTGTTTGGCTGACAGAAGAAAGTCAAGTACACCCAGGATGGCTTGAGGGTGAGTAAATAATGGGTTACTTTTATTTTTGGGGGTGAACTAACCCGTTTTCTTTTGGTGTTCCAAGCTTGGGAATGTGAAAAGGGTCTTGCAATGTTGAACTGACTTTATGGAGATTGTTACAAGTCTTCTAGGAAGAGTGAGAGAATAGGCTGTTCAGTCAGTGTTCCTGAATGAGAGCTTGTGCTTTTGAGATGAAGAGAGAATGACAGGGAAGTGCCCAGAAAGAGACCGTCTCGGGTGAGAGGTCTGTGTCGATCATGAATATGAAGTCTGTGACATCTGCTTTTCCCTCGAGGGCCACTAAAATCAGCTCTCTGTTAACCCCCACTTCCACTCTGCTTTTTCTCTTTATCTTGAATTTTGGAATAGGAAGTTGAGATAGAAATATCAAGGTTACCTGCTTTTGGTGGAAAAGTGCTGTCTCTACAGTCCAGAGACAGCAAAAGAGAATGAAAGAAACAAAGAGAAACAGACTTGTAGGAGTAGAGAGACTCGCTTGTGTGTATGTGTGAAATGAGAGAAAGCATTGAATAGCAGCATCTGACTGTTAAAGAAAGAAGTTCATCCTCATAGAAAGTTACAGTTTGAGAGAGTTTTTCCACACAAATCCCCTTCAGAACCTCAGAGCTTCAAATTCCAGTTTTGCCTGTTTTCAGGGCATTCAGTCGGAGCCTTGCACTCGGATTATTAATTTGATGAATTGAAAGAGCTTTTATCTGTCTTGTGTAAGTGCTTTTAACATGGCCATGAAATTGCTGCATGCCAATTCCAAGGCCAGAGCCTGTTGTATTAAAACGTCCCCATTTGTCATTTGGGACAGTTACCAGCATGTAAACAAAAGAATATGCACTGCTTATTTTTTATGGCTCATCAATAGAACTGCCGCCTAGCTATTTTCAGTAAAGCAAAAAAAGTTGTCCTCCAGGGTTTGATGGCCTACTGACCTGACGTCACAGAACTTATAGTTTAATTTATGCACAAACTATTGGAAGCAGAATAAGATGGAAGGACAGAAATGGCCTATTTTATATCTGGCTTATATGTGGCTTACATGCTCTATTGCAATGCATTTTAAAAGCACAACCAGAGATCAATAGTGAGTATTTTATTCCGCTATAGTTCAGATTTTCACTGGCCTCGCCAAAAAAAAAAGAAAAAAAAAAGAAATTATTTTATAAATTATATATGTGTGCGTTTATATATATATATATATATATATATATATATATATATATATATATATATATAATATACAAAAAAACTGCATGTTTAATTCTAAGGGTCAAAGAAAGGGCAGGAAATTTTGCAAAATACATTGAATAACATTTTATGTGGTGGTAAGGGTAAAAAGATCAAAACATTTAAAAGCGCTTTAATTGTCATTGGAGTAATCCAAGTTCAGTGGTTCACGCTGGTACACACCAAAGGCATTCTCTAATGCCTGGGAAATGTGTCTGGAATGTTTTATTCTCCGTGCTCACATCTCACCTTTAATTGCTTGGCCAACAAATCCCACCGCACACAGATGCACACACACACACACACACCCACACACACACACACCATATTCCTTTTCATCAGCACTCACCCATCACTGGCCTACCAAATAGAAGATAGTCCGAAGGAATATCTAATTAAAATTTAAATACGTCTCTTCAATCCTTTAAAACATAATATATACGCACATATACTCACATCTTAAAATTGCTTGGCCTATTAAATCACATTTCTTATTGCAGGAGATGCGCTCCTGGTTTCCTGGATAATTGATGACGTGTGTATGTATATATGAAGCCTCTAAGTGCCAGAATGATCATTTTTATCAAGTTTGTTTATGTTCAGTTATTTCACTTGAATAGCAATAGAAATTACCTATTAATTGTCATTTAAGTGAAATTACTGAACTTAAATATATACGAGCCTGATAATCATTTCTGAAGAAAATTCAATTTTGAAGAAAAGGTGGCACTTAAGAGGCTTTTGCATCTGAAGTCTTCATATATATATATATATATATATATATATATATATATATATATATATATATATATATATATATATATATATCTTTATTAGGGCTGTCAAAACGATTAATCACGATTAATCGCATCCAAAATAAAAGTTTGCGTTTACATAATATATGTGGGGGCACTGTGTATAATTATTTTATATACATATATATATATAAAAACACACATGCATATATATTTAAGAAAAAAATATTATTTATATATAAAATATTTATATATAATATAAATTATATATAAATCTATATACAGAATATACATGACAATATTTCTTAAATATATACAAGCATGTGTGTGTATTTATATATATATATATATATATATATATATATATATATATATATATATATATATAATTATACACAGTGCACCCACATATATTATGTAAACACAAACTTTTATTTTGGATGCGATTAATCGCGATTAATCGTTTTGACAGCCCTAATAAAGATATATATATATATATATAAAGATAAGGATGATATAGAATCTTTTGAACTCTCTTACAGTAGCTTGTGTCCCTTTTTGTGCCTCTGATCCAGCAGCTTTGGTTGGTAGTTTAAAAGCTGTATTGCATCATTATTTGAACATTTTACTCACCTAGACGCCTGCTAAAGTATACTTAGAGTTGCACCATAACACAGCAGGTTTTCTGCTCTAGGCCGGTTACAGGTTAAGCACAATCGACAGAATTTGTAACGCAGTGTTGATTAACACAAAAGTGTTACTTTTTTGTAATACTTTTAAATCATTTTTATTACAGTGTATATATATATATATATGAAGAGTTCAGATGCAAAAGCCTCTAAGTGCCATTTGAAATTTTCTTCAAGAATGATCATTTTTATCAAGCTTGTATATTTAAATTCAGTAATTTCACTTAAATTGCAATGAAGATTACCTATTAATTGTCATTCAAGTGAAATTACTGAACTTGAATATATAAGCTTGATAAAAATGGTCATTTTAGAAGAAAATTTCAAATGGCACTTAGAGGCTTTTGCATCTGAACTCTTCATATATATATATATATATATATATATATATATATATATATATATATATATATATATTCCCGGTGGGAATGCACTCATTGATTAACATACACACCGAAAGAAATACGCGCCGCTCACACATTCAGTGTGAAACGGCCGTTAGATAGACACCATCGTGTACACATAATTCTCTGACCCATCGTCTTCTTCCAATGTGAAATGAGACTTGGGTCTGACGTTAGCCAGGCTGGCTCCAGTTATGAATTGCGTGATGAAATGAAAAGGTGCGTTCTTCTATCTGATCCGCTCCCTTTATGAGACATCAATCATGACAGCACACATCTTGATTTCCCCAGCAGTAATCAAACCGGCTTCTACACAGCCATACCATCAACTGGTCGGGTCTGATTATTCGCTGTACTCGAAGCATCCAAATAAGTGTGTTAAGGCTTAATTACTGTATACACTAAGATAAGAAAATACCAAAATATGTTGTGTTTTGGATGCTGATTCCCAACTGTCATCCTAACTAGCTTAACCAGTAGGACTTTTCGTCAGCTTCTTAAGAAAGATCAAGCATGTTTTAACCAACATCAAACCACCCTAAGATGACATTATTACGCTGTAAAAAAAAAAAAGATTTTACTCAGAAATTGCTAGTAAATTTCACAATTAATTACAAAGAAACAGCAAGTAACACATTTATTTAAATGTAATTTTGAAGTATAAAAACTGATGTTCTCCGACTTCAAAAGATGTATTATATTAATAATAAATCAATTTATTAATTTATTACACTGACAAATTACAATAAAGTTCTGTTATATGCACACGCTGTGTATGTCGTTTTAAATGCTTGAGCTCTTTTAAAATTAGTGGCTTTCAATTTTTTTATCTTTCATCATCTGGAAAAGATCATTTTGAAAGTGATTCCAATAATATATTTTCTCTGTCGTTATTGTTAAAGGTGTGGTGTGGACTCCCCTATTCATACAGAATTTGAGCGATTATTAAAACTTTACAGTTATAGTTGGCGTTATATTTATCATTCTTTATTAAATCAGCAGGGAAATGAATGGAACCTGGTCTTTTCAGCATGAAAAAGCATTACAGTCTTGTTTCTCTTTTCTGGCTGGATAAATACATTGAGAGAAAGATAAACAACTATGATTGGTGGTTTGCACCAACGTAACTTGATTTAATGTTTTAAAGGAAGGATTCCAGCTAAGGTTTTTTTGCATTAATTTTTGCTGATTTGTCCGACAGCAAAAATGTATGGTGTTGCAGACAAATACTCGGGATGGCAACGATCCAAAAGAATCTGGCTCTAAATCAAACCAAGAGGTTTTTGGTGAAAAATGTGTTTAGATAATGGTTGTGGGGAGCGTTTTCTCCCTGACTGCTCACCCCTTGGCTTTCTAAAAGGGGGAAGCATAGAACCCACCAATCCCACGATTTCACACCTTGTTTCCATGACGATGCTCTGCTGCACTTTGCGGTGGGGTTTCCTGTTAAAATGATAAAGCGGAGGTGTCTGTCTTGCACACAACATGCAGGCGCATCACATTCTGGAACAAATGCCAGCAGGCATTGAGGACAGACAGACAGACAGGTGTTTTCAAGTCCACTCTGCATCTTATTCTTTCATTATGTGTTACCCTTCAATGATTTTTGATTGACGTGTTTGTGCAGACCATCTGAATCCACACAAGCAATGGAGGGGAAGTTGTACAATAGCCATCAGAGCTGTGTGTGTGTGCATCGGTGTATGCACAGGGCTATTTTAACATCTCCTCATGGCCTGTCACCTCTAATTGAAGGCTGTGTCATGTTAAGACTATTCTAGTGTGCACACAACAACCGAAAGCTGTGTTTTCTAGTGAGCAGCCTAGGCAGTTGTATTAGGCCATTTTGTAATGTCATGAGAACAATTTGAAACGCTCTACATTACACACAAATAACGCTTCCCATGAGCGGCTGAACTAACAATTGATCACAATTGATTTCTTTCCTGTAAAGAGTGAATTATAGCTACAGTAAGTTAACCAAAATGTATCTTGGTCCACCATGAAGTATATTTTTTAACATCACTCTCACGTTGTCTTCCATCTTGGATTTATCCCGAAGTGTGTCAAAAATACAATATTGGGTAAAATTATATATTTTAAGTATTCTTAAAGGTTTTTTATTGATACTTTTCAGTACTAAATAAAGTGTAAGTGTATTTATAATCACCATATATAAGGTTTTAATGATAACTATGTTAGAATAGGAAATGGCACGCATATTAGTACACCTGACGATATTGCTGAAATCACAGATTGTTTAAAGCAGCAGACAACATATTTGCACTGCAAGCTTTAAACAGAACGTTATCATCCAGACCGGTGGTGTGGACAGTAATATAGATAAAGTTAACTTTATAATTAACATTCTTGGTGTGAATGGGCCTTTACACTGAACAATTTTTGATATTTTTCAGTTTTGAAGGAAGTGTGTTTATAATCTCTCACACTTTGTCCGCCATCTTGAATTTATCACAGAATTTGTTAAAGGGATAGTTCACCCAAAAATGAAAAATCTGTCATCATGTACTCACCCTCATGTTGTTACAAACCTGAATTAATTTATTTCCACCGTTGAACACAAAATATATTTTGAAGAATGTTGGGAACCAAACAGTTGTGGGAGACCATTGACTTCCATAGTATTTTTCCTACTAAGGAAGTCAATGGGGATGAGAAACTGTTTAGTTACCCATTTTCAACAGTGGAAAGAAATTCATACAGGTTTGGAACAACTTTGGGGTGATTAAATTATGACAGAATTTTCATTTCTGGGTGAATTATCCCTTCTCCATAAATGTGATTTATGTGCTGCCTTACATTTTGCAGCAGGCAGCTTAATTAAATTGCCTACCTCTTATAACAGACTTCACTGTTTGTGATGCCCTAGAATGCTGCCAAATTGGGATCCGACAAGTTTTTGGAACTCCACAATAGTCATGAAAATTGTTTTGTGTCTGCTGTCACACTCTCCGCACTAGACTCATACTGCAGGCGCTCCTCGGAGACTGTCTCTCCTTCCTCTGTGTGTCAGACTACATCATTGACAGATGGTCCTGACCGTCAGAATCTGTTCCTATCAGCCTAGCAGAGGAAAATGGGACCAGTACAAACCCTTCCCTCTCTTCATGGCTTTATGCGCATTCATGTGCACATGCAGTGCACCATAATCTTCTCCTGCTAAACCTTCTTATTAGTCTCCTCTGTGCCTGACGTGATTCCCACTGACCTGTCACCTCTAGTCTCGCTGATTTACTCCTGCATGTTCAACATAGTTATGGAGGGAGCTCATGTGCCACTTGGGTTTCGTTAACTGGCTTAGTCTCTCACACCAAGTGTTGTTAATTTGAGTTTGATTTTGGGCATGAGCCAATTTTCTTGATGACTTTGTGCAGAACTGAAATATAACTAATCTCAGTCAGTTGTCATTTCTTTGATGAATTGGTGAAGATGTTGAGCTGGTACACTCTCAGAAAAGAAGGTACAAATGTTGTCACTGGGGCTATACCTTTTCAAAAAGTAAACTTTTGTCCATTTTAGGTGCTAATATGTACATTTTAGGTGCTAATATGTACATTTTAGGCGTTAATATGTACCTTTTAGGTGCTAATACTGTATGTACAATTTAGGTGCTGATATGTACATTTTAGGTGCTAATATGTGCATTTCAGGAGCTAATATGTCCATTTTAGGTCCTAATATGTACATTTTAAGTGTTGATATGTACTTTTTGGTGCTAATATGTACATTTTAGGTGCTAATATGTCCATTTCATGAGCTAATATGTCCATTTAAGGTGGTAATATGTCCATTTAAGGTGGTAATATGTACATTTTAGGTGGTAATATGTACATTGTAGGTACTGATATGTACGTTTTAGGTGTTAATATGTACATTTTAGGTGCTAATATGTACCACTAAGGTACCAATATGCAGCCTTTGGGTACAAAAGTGTACCTTGTGAAAAGGTACAGCCCCAGTGAGTATTTTGTACCTTTTTTTTCTGAGAGTGTATGGTATCAGCTCAATGGTATCAGCTAAATGGTAAGGGTCTTGAAACTACCTCAGATTGCTTGACTATAGGATTTGAAACAGGTCCAAGAGTTAAGCATGCAATCACAATAAGAGTCATCCACTTTTAATGCATTGGTCACTTTGTTTGATTTTCATTCCGCAAGCAGCACTGCTTTATGGGATTCAGATAAAGCCATTATGTGCCCAGTAAAGCGAAATGGATTGATTGATTACAAGGTATTAGGCAGCATCTCTCCTCTATAAGAAACGACCTCCAGACACTCAACTGGGTTATAAAATAAGACCCGTGCAGATCTACTCTTAAACTCATAAAATAGCATAGATTAAGTCTGGGTTTGTTTACACTTGAGGTCATAGGAATTGTCAAGGTTTAGTCATTTAGTCTACCAAACAAACCATTGTGTGAGATTTAAAGCGAATACATGCAGAGAAAAATGAAGAGAGTGTGTTAGCAAAGAGGGAGTGTAGCAATGCTGCAGAAACTTTTAACAATTAATGGAGTGTGCTGAGACGGGCATAGAGAAGAGGAGGCGGAAGACTGCAGAGGATGATTGTGTTTGTTTTGGGGATAATGAGTCAGGTTGGGGGCAAGGCTTCATGGGGCAGGTCAATTTGCATACCTGAAGTCGTATCAGCATTAAGACTAGAAGCGTTTTGTTGAAAGAGAGAACGATGTGTTCAGGACAGACTGGACGCTTAAATGGCGCGAGTGTGCATGTGTGCTTCCGTGGGCGCGCTCACACGCAGACGACTTGCTCTCAAGGGAACGGCTTCATAGTAAGCAGCCTTATTTCCAGGCCAGACAGGAATCAGAGGACTGATCAGGATCCCAGATGCGAAATCACAACACTAATGAATCTTACCAAGATTAGTTTTTCATCTATTTCCTAGCATAAATGACGTTCACATCTATTTATGTATGAATGCATAATTTATGCATGGCCTGTCATACCCAGCCTTTCTGATGGAGGCGTGGGAGGGGGCGATGGCACATCAGCGCATGTAGAAGTGGGAGGGAATCAGTGTTCGGAGGAGGGAGTACGATGGTAAAGCGAGCACGAGAGCGGTCGCGTCGGGGAGAAAGAAGCAGAGAGAAGCAGCAAACACATGAAGACGGAGCGAGGGTGATGCACATCGAAACAAGGAGGGGGAGGGCAAAAAAGAAGGAGAGAGAGAGAGGGGGAGAGAAAAAAGAGAAGCTCAAAAGACAGGAGAATCAAGGACTGGCTCTAGATGCAGGATCCTTCGGCAACAACATCGCGAGGGGCAGGGACGCTGGAAGATGGTTTCAGTAAGAGGGGAACTGACCGTTGCCTATAATTTAATGTTCAGTATCTTGGACTCCTTCTCCATGGGTAATAGCTTAGCACCTGTCTGGGCATAAGCCCCTCTCTGTTTCTCTTCCTGTGTCTCGTTCGTTCTCTCTATCTTTCGCTCTCCTCTTTTTCTGTCTTCATCTCTCGCACAGTGTCTGGTAGGTTTAAAGGGTTTTTTTTTTCCCTCCCTGGATTCATCATGTCATTCCAAATCTTTCGTAGATCATAAAAGGAAATATTTAGCAGAACGCCCGTACAATGGAAGTGACTTTCAATTTATGGAAAATGGCAGCTTGGACATTCTGTTAAATATCTTCTTTTGTGTTTTACTTTAGAAAGTCCGAACTGTTCCTTTAAGTTCATGGGGTCTGCTTAGCATTTAATCAGGGTAATGGGGGTCGGTCCTCTGATGCGGATACTCCGCGCTGCCCTCTTTATGGTTTGTGCTAGGAACGAGAGAAGAAACGGAAAGAGAGACGGGGCTGCCGCCGCACCACGCGCCCTGATTGGAGTCATCCATCTGTCTTGGGATTACTTTCAGATTTGTGCCTGTGGGGAAGGTGAAATCTTTGTCTGCGTACAATTAATATTTCTGTCTCTTTCGCTTTCTTTAGGGGTGGCACCGGCGAAGAAGAGCCCCAAACTGGTGAGTACAGATGTTTCATTCTCAGTCTGTTCTCTTCACCACCATTGTTTTATTACTAAATTGTATTTTGCTCATTGTCTGTGGCATTGGTTTAATGTTCAAACGAGGTTTTACAATGTCACTGCTGGGTCAGAGAGAATCTATTATGCACTTCAATGCAAACAGTGAAACCATGTGGTTGGGGTTGGGAGGATGGTGTTGACCCCTGGGAGGAGGGCTGATTTTATTGGTCACATGGGCATCCTGTAATAGCCCTCTAATGATTTACAGAAAACAGCGAAACCAGCCACGATTGCTATCCAGTTAATTATATTTGCTAAATATAATAATAGTATTTCCCCCTTGTGCTCCTTTTGTCATCAGTTTGATGAGACAATTATTCATTTGTTTTGGGAGTGTGTGTATTGAAAAATCTTTTGGGTTGACAAAACTCAAATTTTGTTAAAAGGTATCAATCTTTAAAATTCTGTATAAGCCCAAAAAATAGTTTTTTTGGTGACCCTCTGAAATTAGACCCCTTTCATTTTAAATTTGTTCTTAACTTGCTACTTTTTCTTGCCTAATTTTATAGTCACGGGTGTAAATTTAAAAAAAAACAACCTTTTTTTATTTTTAAGAAAGATTTTTATGTATCTAAATTCATTGAAGAACTATAAAAACTGCATGTAGGACTCTGAAATGGTGTCAATAATTTAAGCTGTAGTTTAACGTGATTGTTTATACTGCATCAGGAGCAGAATAGCAAATAAGTGAGCTTATTTTTAATCTTTTTTCGTGTTCACCAGCCTGTTGATGGTCTGAGGGTTTGAGTTCCAGTTTGTGGACAGTAGAAACAATAATCAGTGTTCTTCTGTTAAAATGGAAGCCTTGTTTTTTTTTTTTCTATTTTGTTGAAATGGAATCCATGCTTGTATGAGTCCTCAATGCCAGACGAGCGTCTTTCAAATCTCAAATGGCCTCTGTTTTATTTGGATGGATTAGCTACATATTGAATTGTGTGCCCCCCCCCCCCCCCCCCCCCCCCTTTTTTTTTGCTGAATTTCAATAAAAAATTCTGGATGTCAGCTATACAGATTTGGGTTTAATAAATACTGTAACTTCAGATGACTTAGTGGAGGAGAGAACATTAAAAAAAAAACCAACCCCTCTGGAATTAAGTGAATTAAGTGTCATTAAGTAATGATGTATTACTTGGAATAAACATTTTAAATTAAAACATGGTTTAAAATTATTACAATATTTATATAATAATTAGCATACAATGGGGTAAAAATGCTTCTATTTTGCATTTTTATAATTTATTTGTTTTGCTTTGCAAATTATTAAAGTGCAAATGTTACTAATTAAATTGTCAGCATGACAGTTTGGGTGACAACTATCACAGCCTCCAAGCTGTACGTTTGTGTAAAACCTGATAATCAATCGTGTTATCCAGCTTAATTTGACTATGATTCAAAAAGCATCTTTGAACATCTGACCATCTATACAAAGGAGTCGCATGATCAGTCACTTTAATTTGCTTATTTGATTAGTGACCTAGTTATGATGCCAGTTTCTGTGTTAATTTTCATTTTGTAGCCTTTTCATTATATTAATATTATTTTTAAAAATTGTTTACGCTCTAAAAAGAAGAGTCAGTGAGTTCTCAGGTGCATAGAACAAAAGATGTTATCTTTTGTCTATCCGTGCCAATCAAGTAGTGCACACTGTTGCTTGGAGGAGATTTGCAATCAGACCAAAAAGGGTCTATAACAAATCTTAAAATGTGATAACTGAAGTAAAAATACTGAGTTGAGTTGCTTGGAGGGTATTTGTTGAGAGGGCAAGGTTGAATGATAGTTGAATGCCTTGATATAATCCTTGGCTTGAATGAATCGGATGGTAAAGAGAGATTTGCGTCATTCTGTCCTTCAACTCATTCACCTTTCTTTATTTGTGTTTTTTTTTACTTGCCTACTCTCCATTAATTCAATTCCTTCAGTCCATATTAAAGACACTGAAGATGTTGTGATGAATTTTGTTTTCTGCTCTATTCATGTTTCCTCTCCTCCCCCCCACTCAGCAACAGTTGGAGCGCAAGGACAGTCAGGGCAGCTCCCAGCACAGCGTATCCAGTCAGCGCAGCATCCACACCGACTCCCCCCTCCACGCCTCCCAGGCCCTGCTCAACGAGTCGGCCGCCCCACCTCCACCCTCCCAGCCCCTGCCAAGCCTGCCCCAGGACCCTCTAGTAGACGGAACTCTCCAAAAGAAACCAGATCCCTTTAAAATCTGGGCCCAATCCAGGAGCATGTATGAAAGTAGGCGTAAGTAATATGGGATTCTGGTGGCGGGTGCTTTGGCAGCGGATCACTGGGTTTATGTTTGGTTGGTATTGGGATATCAGGTTTGGTTAGTTGGTGGGGAACAGGCTGTATTTCTTGTTTGATTGTTCTTATTTGCCATTAAGCTAAATATTAACATCTAGATCAACATTTTGGGGATTGAACATGTTTGCTGGTGAAAAAATGATCTAACCTTGGTGCAAAGAAAACTAATGCATGGTTGGTTTGGTTTAAAAACACGGCCGTTGTCTTTATATTTCAATGTGATTTTAACAGTTGATGCAAATTTCTAGAGTCAATCTATACATCAACAAAATTCCATTTTCAACCAAACATTGTATTCATGGTTTCTCAATATTAAGCATATTAAGTAATTTGTGCTTTTCAAATGTGTCCTTTTGAACACGGCTGTAGTCTTTGAGTATCCAAATAGCTGTCCATGCCTAATGTAAACAATTAGCCGTCAGTTTGAATCCCCCGTGTTTGTTGTGATCCGAGAGCTGTGTTCGGATGAACCTGTCAACTGTATTTCCAAAGCTATTCATTAGCCTTTCCCATTCCTTATTTCCTTCACTTTGCTTTTGCCTACTCACTCACTGCCAGTGAGAAGCCAACATGAACACAGAGGCACTTCTGACCAATTACACTTCTCCCTGCCATCAGTGCATTCACACGCTCGAGCGCACTCTAGAACACATCTTTTGACAAATGTGCATATAATTGGTAGTGGTGGAAGACAGTGAATCCAATACTACTTTCATGTGTGCCAGAGAGCAGAGGAGCTAATTAACAGGAATATCTTTCAGCGGATGTTAAGAGACTGTGGAATGGAGCACTCCGATGTTTGGGTTGGAAAAATTGTGCTAACTTGGAGTGTCTTCATTGTCTTTGTTTTTGTTAGGGTTTCTCATTAGTAAGTCCCCTAAGGAGGAGGATGTGGGGATTATAGGGATGGGAATCTTTCAGAGTTTGGTTCTGACATCTCTTAACTTTACAGTTCTTTAAAGGGGTCATCGGATGCAAAATTCACTTTTATATGGTGTTTGCGTATAAATGTGGACGCAACCACCATACAATGAAAAATCTATTCACTCTTTTTTTATCCTCAAAAAGCCTTAACACTTTCAATAATCAGGCCGTCCGCCCACGACCACTGACGGACTGTCCCATATTAGCTACCCTTCTACACGTTCCATGGAAGAGAGGGGTGGGACGAGCAGTTGCTCATTATCATTTATAAAGACATGCACTGAAACTGTCACTGTGAACAGATCTGTTTTAGAGGAGGTAAAAATAGTGTTGTTTTACACAACCATTTTAGCCTGGGAAAACCCAGACAACTTCCGGCAAATTTAGATTCGCAAAGAGCTCATTCAAGCCCATTTCCAATCCGTCGACATCGCGGCACCAATCAGAAACGTTGGGGCGGGCTTTACACGATGACGACAGCGCTGGGATTTTGAAGCCGATTTTGTAGCCTACATTACAAAGATGGACGCCGCCGTCGAATATCACTCGCTCGAATCAGCTATCGCGTCTGTTTTAAGCGATTTGAACATTTCCTTTTTGTTAAAAACCGAGCAAAGAACACTGGTAGATGTTTCTCTACCAGCCGCTCTGCATATGTCATCTCCTTCATCGGTCTGATTGGTTTTAGGTCCATCCGCGACGTCCGTTGATGACACCCCTCTGGAAATGATTTGTCTTTGGAAATGATGACGCTTTGCCAGACCATAACTTAGTTACAACTGAGAATGGTCTGGTTTTAACCAGGCTACAATCATTTAGGAATTTTAATCAAATTATAGTACAAACTTTACATGAGCACCCTAAAGATGAGAATCACACCAACTTGTGGAAAATTCGATGACCCCTTTAAGAGTTCCATTAACAATTTTTTAACTACTGTACTTTTCCTTAATGGGGAAAAATTTTAGACAAAAGATATAATTTCAATAATAAAGTTAAAACTATATACTAAAAAGAATTGACTCGTTGGAGTCGTTCAATTGGGAATTGGTCTGAGTGATTGCCCCTTAAAGGGATACTCCACTTTTTTTGGAAATAGGCTCATTTCACAACTCCCCCAAAGTTAAACAGTTCAGTTTTACTGTTTTCGAATCCATTCAGCTGATTTTCTGATATTTAGAAGAATATCAGTAACCAGACAGTTTCTGGTCTCATTGACTTCCATAGTATATACTATGGTAGTCAATGAGACTAGAAACTGTCTGTTTACTGATAGTCTTCTAAATATCAGAAAATCGGCTGAATGGATTCGAAAACGGTAAAACTCAACTGTTCAACTCTGGGGGAGTTGTAAAATGAGCCTATTTACAAAAAAGTGAAAGTATCCCTTTGAAAAAAAGTGGAGTATCTCTTTAAGTTTTTTGATTCTCATTGAAAAAGTTCATTTTTAAATCAAATTGATTTAGTCAATCAATGTTTTTGATTGACTAAAAAGAACCAAATCATTAGAATCATTTGTTTGAAAATCAGGCTTCACTGGTTGAACTGTATGTTTTTGAGTCACTTAACAGTACCGGCAAATGTTCCACAATCCGACTGTTGCGGTCCTTGAACGGATTGAGAGATAAATCATTGACGTTTGATTGGGGTTTTTGGACCAGCTTGAAAACATTCACTTCAATAAACTCAATGAGCAGCTGCATTGAGGAGCTTTAACAAATGAATGTAAGGTCTATGCCATAATGCACAATTTGCAGAGTCTGCCACAACCGTCCTTGCTTCTTAATGGAGATCGAACGGTGTGGGAAAATTGCCCATGCAGCAGCCATTTTGAATGGCTCTGGAGCCATTCTACTTCCTGTCTCTGTTACAGTAAATTGCTGTACATCTGGTTAGACTGGAGACAAAGGTCATTGTGTCTTGCAGCTGCTCCACACGTCCAGTTGCATTTCAATAGCTTCGCAGTAGAATCACAAATCCAGAGCTTTTGTTCTTAGCTTACGTTAACCGAAGCCCATTCTTAAAGGTATGCAAATTTAAAAAAGCTCTCCAGTTAAAGCTGCCTAGAGCCACTGTTTCCAGCTCTCTCTAACTTCATAGGCATAAGCATCCCCTGACAGAACATCATGTGATGCATTGAAGAGCTACAGGGTCAATAATGTAAAACCTGACAGATTGCTGCTGTCTGCAGGACTTCAAGTCTAAATGAGGGGAAGCTCTGCTGGTGCTTGTCCTGACGGATTTGACACAGTAGTGCTGTGGTGGAGATGGCACAGAGGCGTTGGTGTAAGCTCAAGGGCACATCTGCTTCAAAAGACCACTGGATTCTCTCTTCTGCTTCTCTTGATCTGTAATATAGATTTAAGCACGTGGGTCTGTGCTTGTCATTTTGTCAGATGGAAATACCTGATAATCGGATTTTAATATGCGAGTTAATTGGAGCAGAGTAGTCATTATATTACATCTTCATTGGTGTGAACCAATGAGAAAAATATCCAGATGTGTGTGAACTAGATGCAATCATGAAAGCGACATTGTTCGCTTTTCCTTGAACCAGCAGCCATTCTTGAAAGAGGCAGGATCGGGATAATCAAAGCTTGTGCGTCATTCTGCAGGTGAATTGATCTCGGTCTCAAGCTATTTTTCTTCCTTTTCAGTACCTGATTACCAGGAGCAGGATATTTTCCTGTGGAGAAAAGATACCGGCTTTGGATTCAGGATCCTGGGAGGCAATGAACCTGGCGAGCCGGTAAGTTCATAGAAATGAGGCCTCATTTGTGCAATTCTGCGAGTATTGTGTTCATTAGTTTGGTAATTTATTGGTATTTATTACAGTTCTTTATTCGTTTAATTAGTTTAATCTGCTGTGGTTATGGGTAGATGACATAGTTATTTCCTGTGGTTTGATGTTGGAGGCCATCTAAACCAATTTTAAATATGATTTAGCAAAATATTTTATAATAATTTTACAGCTGTCATACTTCATATATGGATTTTCTTTTAAACACATTTGTCTTACTGCAGTGCCATTAAAAATGAAATGATGAAGGCAGTTTTAAAATTGGTAAAAAAAAAAAAAAAACATGTACCACTTGGACCCTAAAATATATATTATATTATATTATATTATATTATATTATATTATATTATATTATATTATATTATATTATATTATATTATATTATATTAATTTTTACTCGACACAATAATAAAAAAAAATATTGTCTTCGTTTTGGATTTGTCCATTTGTCATAAATATAGTATAGTGTTAATAATAAATATACAATATATATATTATTTATAATGTTTTGAATTTGCTTTTATCTTTAGTTTTCATTCTAGTTTTTGTAATTTTGCCATTTGCCTTTTGCCATTATTAGATTTTTGAATATTTAATTTAGCTTTATTTATTTTTATTTCAGCTTTCAGTCATTTTAATACTTCAACTTTTTTCAGTTAGTTGTCAAGGCAACGTCTTTCATTTCTAATTATGTTTTTAATCAAAGATTTGATTTATATTAGGTTATTTTAATTAACAAAAACAAAATGAATAGTTACTTTTCAATAATGTTTTATAAAAACGTAACATCAATTATTCATTGGTTTATATTAATTAGTTTTAATGCCAGATTTTTTACATTTTTTCTAATGCCTGTCTATAAAGACACTCTTTCACTCTTCAAAGTCACCCAACAAATATAGACCCTTTGAAGATTTTCCAAATGTAATAGTCCAAGCATAGCCAAGATCTCACAATCAGTCTTCACATCTTCTTCTGCATGATACCCATTCCTATGTGAAATGTGCACATTACAAACACTCCGCTTTTAGCTAAACTTGTTCCCAGTGAAAGCATCTGCCCTGTGTGTGTAGGTTGACAAAGGCTTTGATGTGTGCAGTACAGCCTCGATCAGTCAGAATATATCTCTCAGACCACCAGTTCTACCCTTTAATGAGGCCCACGTTACATCTTTGAACTGATGAGCCGGTTTCTCGGACTCTAGTCCTTGAAGAATAAAAAACAAGCTGTCCACATTACTGCTCTTTTCGGCTGGTTATAAGGGATGAAAAAAAATCCATAGAGGTTTTACTTTTTCACAAATATTAGACATTTCAGTGTTTCGGTGAAGTTAAACCCCTTGACACAACACTGACGCGGAGCTTGAAAAGTGATAAACCTCAAGGGTTGAAGTTCAGTTTGGCCAAGACAGATGTTTTTCAAAACTCTTGTTAACACTCTTTTTGTGTCTGTTTGTACAGATTTATATTGGCCACATTGTGAAATATGGAGCTGCCGATGAAGATGGGCGTCTGCGATCAGGAGATGAGCTAATTTGTGTAGATGGAACGGCTGTTGTGGGAAAATCCCATCAGCTAGTCGTTCAACTCATGCAACAAGCCGCAAAACAGGGTCACGTCAACCTGACTGTGAGACGCAAGACTGGATATGGATGTAAGCAGGCTCCAAAATATTATTATTGTTGAGAAACATTACTTATTACTAGTCATGAATCTGTATTTTACATTTTTATTGGAAAATATATTTCGTCCCTGTGACAACAGAATTATGTTAGCTGTTTTTCTTTATTCTATTATTCTTCATCATTGTGAAACCGGTCAATGGGTCACCTGCAGAGACGATGATAAGCCAGTGTCAGTCACTCTCACAAAAAAAAAAAAAAAAACGTTAAACCACATTTAGTTGCTCATATTTCTGTTTCAATGACTTAAAGGCAGGGTAGGTAGAAATTTTCTAAAAAAAAAAAAAATAAAAATTTCCCCAAATTTGTTTAAACGGTCTATTTGTACCAATACATAATTAAAATGTAAGTACTCTGAAAAAGAAAGCATGCAAATTGAGTGTCTGTAGTCCTCTCAGTATAGTATACAGTATCTTATACCATGGTCTGGGTGAATACTCGATTCTGATTGGCTGCAGGGTGTCCGTTAAAAAGTGATATAGGACACCTAGTAAAGTAGTTCCGGTGAAACTGCCTGTTTACCATTCGAAATTAATAAATAAATGCGCTGCCTACAACGGCTGTGAGTAACCATAGCAACAGGCAGTCACATGCTCTATCATCTAACGTTAGATATTATAGCCTAATACAACAATGAGCGACGTGCTATTTCTTTTAACATTTATGGAGAATATGGCAACTTTGACGACTGGTATGCTGCTGAAGAAAGAAAAAATGTAGCTAAATAAAACGGAGAAAATTACACCGCTGCTACTCTGCTCCATTGAACTCTATTGGTAACGACGTAACTTGCGACCATAGTTGGCTATGCTTTCGGGAAACGCGCACCCCTGAATGAGACCCTGCGGGAGTTTTACGCAGCTGTCCAGACAACCAAGGCAGGAGAAGGCTCAACGTTATAGCGTTTCAAGCCTAAGGAGTCTGAGGCAAATGACCCTCTCTTTGATCTGATTAATTTATTGCCCTCTATAACGTTAAGCGCAAATCGCTGGAGCTCAGAGCTAGCTGTTTTTTATTGTTGTTTGATTAATTGTTTTATGTGTAATAAAAAAAAAAAAACTATGCCTACCTTTGTGTTTCATGAAAAAAAATGCATTTGTGAACCTGAAGGGATACGAGCTAAGCGGACTATATATCTCCGGTTGCTAAACAGTCAGGCAATGCAAGTTATTATTTGTAAAAACTAGATTTAGCCTAATTAAAATATAAACTAATGTTTTAAAAATATTTTATTTGGCAAGTGACCATGGTATAAGCGGGTTAATGCCCTCCGAGGTGTCCGTTGTCAGGTTTTAATGGACTTCGGCGGAGGTTTACGCCTCGCCGTCGTCCATTAAAACCTGACAACGGACACCTCGTCGGGCATTAACCCTTACATATGTCATTCATATCAGTATGTTATGTTGTGTTAATTCCAGAGGAAGTGTTAATTACAGCTTACATGTTGCACTCTACATCCCTAACGTAATGACCAGCATGACTAGTGGAATTGTGAATTATGCAAGATTTTGCACCCTGATTATCCATTCCTATCAGACAGACTTTATTTAAATGAGAGTTCATGGCACATGATAATGAGGGTACGCCTGCTGACTCTGGTTAATTAATCTATGCGGGGCTCTGAGTCCCATATGTCAGGTTTCAAAGTAAAAGTTAACCTTGTTCACTTATCCAGGATCACCTACCTAAATACAAGAGCAGATCAAAGATATTTTATACATCCAAGGAAATTTAGCTTTTATCTAATTGCAGATCCCAACTACTGAAGCTTGTTTCCGCCATAGAGTAAAAAATATATATAAGATAATTACAACTTTTTAGCTTATACTTCTGACTTCTTTTCTGCCAATTGCGAGTTTATACATCACAATTCAGACTTTGTTTCTCAGAATTGCAACTTTATATCTCGCAATCCAGACTTTAAACTCCAATCTGGACTTTATATCTCACAATTCGGAGAAAAAAAGTCACAATTGCGAGAAATAAAGTCAGAATTGTGAGATATAAACTTGTGAGAAAAAAAAAGCCTGCATTGTGAGTTTATATTTAGATTTTCTCACAATTGTGAGATTTAAACTCGCAATTACGATTATAGATCTCACAATTCCAAGAAAAACCTGAGATAAAAAGTCGCAATTACCTTTTTTTTAAGTTTCCATATTTAACCAACTTATGCCGTTCAGAAGCATGTTTGGTGCATAGATTATAAATGTGATTGAGTTCCAGCCTTAAGGGGATTCTCCTTGACTTGCAGAACGTAAATCTCTCAGAGCGACCTTCCTAACCCTTCCCCAACCCTCTTCTTCCTCAGTGGCAAAGGTGGATGGTGAGATGCCTCCTTCTCCAGCCTCCTCTCACCACAGCAGCACACAAGCCCCATCTCTAACCGAGGAGAAGCGCACGCCACAGGGCAGCCAGAACTCCCTCAACACGGTCAGCTCCGGGTCGGGCTCCACCAGCGGCATCGGCAGCGGAGGTGGAGGTGGCAGCAACAACACGGTGGTCCCCAATGCCATCCAGCCCTACGATGTGGAGATCCAACGAGGAGAGAACGAAGGATTCGGATTTGTTATCGTGTCTTCAGTGTCGAGGCCTGAAGCGGGAACCACTTTCGGTAAGTTTGTTGAGTTGTTAAACAGTCATTAAACTGTGTTACAGTATAATTATATGTTTAAGTGAGTACTGAGTAATAATAATTGTACTTACTATAGGGTTAGGTTAGGGATAATTTACTCTTATTACTATGTTAAGTACATGTAAAATTTGTTAAGGACACTGTAAAATAAATTATGTTTTTTTTTAATTAAACATCCAGATAGAATACTACGGAGCCCCCCTTGTCCCACTTTGGCAAAATAAATAAATAAATAAATATAACTATCTTGTGGATAGTAACTTGTGGCCTCAAGATATTAACCCGTGGCCTCAAGATACTATCTCGTGGCCTCAAGATACTAACTCGTGGCCTCAAGATAGTAACTGGTGGCCTCAAGATAGTAACTCGTGGCCTCAAGATAGTAACTTGTCGCCTCAAGATAGTAACTCGTAGCCTCAAGATACTAACTTGTGGCCTCAAGATACTAACTCATGGCCTCAAGATAGTAACTGGTGGCCTCAAGATAGTAACTCGTGGCCTCAAGATAGTAAATTGTCGCCTCAAGATAGTAACTGGTGGCCTCAAGATAGTAACTCGTGGCCTCAAGATAGTAACTTGTGGCCTCAAGATAGTAATTTGTGGCCTCAAGATAGTAACTCGTGGCCTCAAGATAGTAACTGGTGGCCTCAAGATAGTAACTCGTGGCCTCAAGATAGCAACTTGTCGCCTCAAGATAGTAACTCGTGGCCTCAAGATACTAACTTGTGGCCTCAAGATAGTAATTTGTGGCCTCAAGATACTAACTCGTGGCCTCAAGATAGTAACTGGTGGCCTCAAGATAGTAACTCGTGGCCTCAAGATAGTAAATTGTCGCCTCAAGATAGTAACTCGTGGCCTCAAGATACTAACTCGTGGCCTCAAGATAGTAACTTGTGGCCTCAAGATAGTAATTTGTGGCCTCAAGATAGTAACTCGTGGCCTCAAGATACTAACTCGTGACCTCAAGATACTAACTCGTGGCCTCAAGATTATAACTCTATCTTAGTTACTAGTTACTACTGTATATTCAGGCCACGAGATATTTTTTTTTTTTTTTTTTTTTGCCAAAGTGGGACTGGGGAGCTCCGTAGAACACATTTAATCTGCTTATGATTCTATGATTTAAAAAAAAAAAAAAAGTGTTCCTGTTGCTCAGCTGATTGGACCATGGCGCTAGCAATGCCAATGTCTTGAGTTTGATCCCAGAAAGCACTTAAAATGTATAGCTTGAATGCACTGTACATCACTTTGGATAAATCATCTGCCAAATGCATAAATGGCATATTCACTTCTTTTATATTATAAAAAGAGGAAAGGACTAAGAGATTCACATTCTTCTGGGAGCTTTTTGCCTCTGAATGGTGCTTTGGTTGTGGTTTTCACTTTTTGGTGGGTGTGGGTTCTTCGTTTTTTTCCTTACGCCAATCTGCATGTCCTGTGATTTTCTTATTTCGAAAGGCAGTGTGTTCGCAATGCCTGCCTGAAGCGAGGTTGATATCCACCCTCTCTTCTTGAGGCTGTATTTCCGCTCTACTTCCCAAAGCCAGACAAGTCTCCATTACACAAGATGGCTGTCGACTAAGTGAAAAAGCATTTACATTGTCCAAATCTCACTATTTAATCTCAGCAGTTGCCAACAGCATTATTTTTTTAACAATCATATTTGATAGAGAGATCAAGTTAGTAAAAAGGCAAATGAAATATGACATCCCATGTTTACATACTCAGATCCTCCTTAGTCGTGTTCACTCTTTAAACTCACAATAGCTCTGTTGGCAGCTTTCACGTAAGTGTACACTGGATCCAGCAGGCTCGGTGATTACTCCACGTGGGAGTTTTGTTCAGAGCGTTATGATGGAAGAGAGAAATGACAGATCCATGTTTGAGAGGAATAAAAGAGAGGGAGCAATGCTTGGCACTCGTTTACTACAATAATGAAACGAGTTCCTGATCCAAAGTCACCGTGAACGAGAACCTCAGAGCAAGCAGAGTTCCAGTCATTAGTATTACAATCAAACTACAAATCATCTTCATAGCAGTGTGACAAGCGTGACAGGTTCAATTTTATAGTTGAACTAAAAATCCTGCCCAAGTGCCATAGCAGCATTTAAACGTGCATGATTCGCAAGATAAGACCACAAAAAATTTGTTGATATTAAATAATGATCAAAAAATAGGGTCTTTCGCACCAAAGGAACCTTTTCATAGTTCTTAGGACTATTAGTGGAAGTACTCGCTTTTTGGTGTGTCCACACCGCAGGAACTGGGAACGATTAGCTCTAGGAACGCCTTTTTGTGGGAACTAAATTAGCTCCACCATCAGATAAGGGTCTAAACCAGCACTATAGGAACTAACAGTGACGTAAATGTACACTAATTGACCGGATGCATGCAAAAACACAATTGCGAAAAACCCGCAATTTTTAAATACATTTGTTAAAGCTACACTGTGTAATTCTTTTAGTTTATTCTTAGCTTAAAACACTTAGTTCTTTCGAAAATATATGTGCTCATTAATGTATATTTACTTCATTCAAGTAATAAAGTATTCTCGTGAGTGTATAATATGCCATTGAAAATACATACGGGTAAGGGGTTCTAATGTCGGTCGCCATGTTGCCCCTCCATCTTTAAAGTACATTAGCCAAAGAGGGACATACCCATTAATTCAAGCTTCACCTTTCGCGTTTACGTTTGAGTTAACACTCATGGACGAGGTCGAACTGGAAGCCATGTTAATCTAGGACTACATTGGCCACCGTAGGAGTTAAAACGAAATCGGAATTGAGAGGAACAGAAACTAATATTCACTGGATGGTCATACACCTTTTCACCGCTAGATGGGGGTAAAAATCACACAGTGTAGCTTTAAACACACAGATTATAGCCTATATATTTAGTCCATGAACTAACTTTACGAACATGGAAAACAGTGACAGGTGGACCCCTTAACCTTTACACTATGGAGAACGCAACTTTGAGAGGACCAAGCGAAACATTATTATGTATTTCTGCTCTGCTTGTGATATTGGGCATCAAATATAAAAACGTTAAAGTAAAAAGATACTTTTTCTTTAAACACATCTCTAGACCTTGTTTTTTTTGTTTTTGTTTTTTTGCCTTTCCACTGGCCTGCATCTAATGTTTCCATTCATACAGAAAACGCATTCTGTGTGAATGGCACCTATTTTTGTTGCCATAAGTAAACATATAACCTAGCAGATATGTTTCCTGAGACATCACATCGGTTTCTGTGCCAGCACTAAAATGTAAACAGGCAAAGAAACGAGTCAGTGAGGTTTACAGTGTGACTTTTTTTTGTTGGCATCGAAATTGTTCGACTGGAAAACATCTTATGCATTTGTGAACCTTGGAAGGCGGGTTTGATGGCAAGAAATTAATGGCAGAAATTAGCAAAATGGCTATAGGCACCTTTAGGGGTGCACTGCATAAGTGAACCACAAAAGGTAAATTTTCATAATCCTAATCCAGTCATTTTTCATGATTCATCACACAGGCAGAGTTCTAGTACAATGCGGTTCTCTTAGGGAATTTCAAGAGTTTACACCTTTTTTGCATAATGAATAATTCAAAAGCGGTGGTGATTATTCAAAGGATCTTAAGAACACTACAGAAACGATGCTAAGGGTGCTCTAGCATGCATCTGAAAGTCTTTAATATCACCAAATTCAACCCCCCCTCTCGCCCCCGTACCCTTGCTGGCCATTCAGTAACATGCTTTTATCTGTCACAAGTTTCTTTTGAGGTGTATTTTGCTTTCAGGGCACAATCTGTGGGCATTCTATGAAAATGTTGGCACTTTGGCTTGGTGTATTAACCCCTACACATTCTCTCTTTCTCTTTTCTCTCTTTCTGTTTCTCTTTCTCCCTCCCCACCAAAAATAAAACATAAAAAACAAACATAACCATCTTAAATCAAACTCATACATGCACAATCACTGTTGGCCAAAAGCTGGAAACGCATGTGTGGCAATGCCTCATAAAATAGGTCGCATCATCGAGGGAAGCCCAGCTGACCGCTGTGGGAAACTAAAAGTTGGAGACCGGATCCTGGCTGTAAACGCCTGCTC
This sequence comes from Cyprinella venusta, assembly GCA_038021265.1. Taxonomy (NCBI): domain Eukaryota; kingdom Metazoa; phylum Chordata; class Actinopteri; order Cypriniformes; family Leuciscidae; genus Cyprinella; species Cyprinella venusta. The sequence continues at coordinate 17,710,578 of CM075879.1, forward strand.
CATCACCAATAAGTCCCACTCGGATATCGTCAACCTGATCAAAGAGGCTGGAAACACGGTGACGCTGCGGATCATTCCAGGAGACGGTCAGTTTCTCTCTCTCTCTCTCTCTCTCTCTCTCTCTCTCTCTCTCTCTCTCTCTCTCTCTCTCTCTCTCTCTCTCTCTCTCTCTCTCTCTCTCTCTCTCTCTCTCTCTCTCTCTCATAAGACTTCTCTTAACAGCATAGCTGAGATGAGAACATATTGGACATGTGGGTGTGCGCAATATGTGTAATAGCACGGCATCTCAGCATACTGCTCTCGCGAGCCTCACAGTAATAATGTAGACGGTACATTCAGCATTATTAGAAGAAGAATAATGAACAGGAACCTGTGAGGGGATCAACACAATGAATATGCAACATGCTTTTAACACCTTAGAGGCAGAACGCCTTCGTATTGTGCTGTTGTAATATTGACAGATGGCACACCAACAAGGTTGATTGCGGAACAAAGACACAGCAGTGCATAAGCGTTATACACATTTCAATGTTTCCCCAGAGATGTTAGTAGTGACACCATTGGTTGCACTTGCAGAAGGATCTATGTGCTGCATACTTTATTAAATAACAAAAATCGAAATAGCCAAACATTTACTCTGAACTTCTCAAAAACCAATATACATTGATGATAACGGACGGAGAATCACTGAAATAAGGGCTGTAAATACACAAGGAAACTCTAGGGACTCTGGAATTCACCCAAAAATGAAAATTCTGTCAGTATTTACTCACCCTCATGTTGTTCCAACCCCGTAAGACATTCGTTCATCTTCGGAACACAAATTAAGATATTTTTGATGAAATCTGAGAGCTGGATCACTCCTGCATACTAGTCCATAGGCTTCTTGAGGAATTGAAACTTGCTTGCCTCGAAAATTTATTAAAGACATTATTAAAATAGTCCAAGTGACGACAGTGGCTCTATCTTAAGTTTATCAAACGACGAGAAACAACAACAAAAAACAAAAAAACAACAAAAATAACGACTTTATTTCAACTATTCATTTATTTCTCCCTCTGCCTCGAGTCAGGTTACTAGTTTAATAGCGTAAGCTTCTGTTATCGTACGTCACACACATGACCAGCGTCGGCCAATAGTGAGCCTACGTGTGACGTAGCGCTACGCTATCGCGCTATGTTAACTGACTAGAGGCCCATAGAGAAGGAAGTGAATAGTTGAAGTAAAGTCATCATTTTTGTTTGTTTTTGCGCAGAAAATGTATTCTCGTCGCTTGATAAAGTTAAGATTGAGCCACTGAAGTCACTTGGACTATTTTAACAATGTCTTTAATAAATTTTTGAGGCCGGCAAGTTTCAATTCCTCAAGAAGCCTATGGACTAGTATGCAGGAGTGATCCAGCTCTCAGATTTCATCAAAAATATCTTAATTCATGTTCTGAAGATTAATGAAGGTCTTACAGGGTTGGAACAACATGAGGGTGAGTAAATACTGACAGAATTTTCATTTTTGGGTGAACTAACCCTTTAAGTCAGAAGTGAAGAGTAAGGATTGTTTTAGAAACATATATTATTTGCAAGAAAAATATGTTTTATATAATTGTTTATAGAAAAATATCATAGAATATAACATGTATTTATGTATAGATTTTTTTTTTCGCTTTTAATGCTTAAAAAACCCTTTTCCTCTGAGTTATCTAAGTACTAATTAGTTGTACTAAGTGTTTTATTTTCTTTGATTAAGTCTCATCTCACCTAGGGCACCAAGTGAGCCAGAACTGACACTGGTTCCCCCTCAAAAACGTGAGCTCATGGTATATGCGTGCATGCATGTGCCAGTGTGTCTGAGTGTTTTCCTCAGAGGGAAGGCGGCATGCAGTAATAAAAAAGTTTCCAATGAAGTTTCGGCTCTACTGCAATATGTGATGCCAAATACACTGGAGTCCATATGAGTTCTTCATAATCTTTAATCAGAGAGTGCTGGCATACTATGGGAATTTCCAAAATTGTCAGAATGTGGATGTGTACGTCTGGTTGTGTTTACAGGAGGGCGAAGATGGGCAGTTTTTCATTTTTGCTTCCCTGAATGTTATTTGACTGCAGTTAGTACACTGTAGTCTTTTGGTTTCTTACTGGTTCCTGCTCTTAATTTATGCATCATTTATAATTTATGCATTTCCTTGCTATCCGAGTGGAGAAAAGAGGAAGGGGGAAAAATAAGATAAAACTATGAGATGAGGAAAGAGAGAGAACACCAAGTCTGTTCCCAGCAGAGTGGTGGGGAAAGGCTATTTTAAGACGGTGGGATTCACGGGCTGTGCACTCATCAAAGTCCCCTCTCGCCCCCACAGTGACTGCCCAGTGGGGCGGAATTAAAGCAGCTTTGAGCGCAAGCATCAGAAGCCCGCGTTTCATTGGTGACAGCTGATTTAGGAGTTAGGCCGACACGGTCAATGCAAACGATCCAAGATCAATTAAACTAGTACTGTGGTTCACCCACAAATGAATAAAAGGGGAAGTTTTGAAGAATTTTAAGATGCTTTTTTCCTTTTGACAAACGCACACAATGACTACAGTCTGTCAAGCTAAATATATATATATATATATATATATTATATATATATATGCAGTATATATATATATATATATATATATGCTGTATATATATATATATATATGCTGTGTATATATATATATATATATATATATATATATATATAATGTTGTTAAACATTCAGTCTATTATACTTACCAAGACTGTATTTATTTCATCAAACATACAGTAAAAAACAGCGAAATTATTATAATTCAAAATAGCTTTTCTATTTTCATTTTTTTTTTTTTTCATGTAATGTATTCCTGTAATTTTCAGGAGCAATTTGAATTAATTGCTCCTGAAAATTACTGGAATACATTACATGAAAAAAAAAATGAAAATAGAAAAGTTATTTTGAATTATAATAATTTCGCTGTTTTTACTGTATGTTTGATCAAATAAATACAGTCTTGGTAATGTTTGGTATGTTTCTTCAATCTCACATGATTCTTTAGAAATCATAATAATATGCCATATGGTGCTTAAGATATTTATCATAACCAATTTTAAAAACTTTTTTGCTTTTTAATATTTTTTGTGGAAACCACTACCTATCAAGAATTTACGTTAAGTATGATATTTATTTTAAAGGACGCACTAATTTGATCAAAAGCGACAGTTAAGACATTTATGATGTTACCAAAGATTTGTATTTCAAATAAATGCTGTTTTTAACTTTCAATTAATCGAAGAATCATGACAAAAATGATCATTCCTTCCACAATCAACATTGATAATAAGAACCATTATTAGTAAGTGAGCACCAGCAGTACTTTATAATCAGCAAATCAGCATATTAGAATGATTTCTGAAGGATCATGTGACACTACTGAATCTGAAAATTCAGCTTTGCCAGTTATTTTGAATTGTAATAATAATTTATCAAATAAATGCAGCCTTGGTGAGCATAAGAGACTAAAAGCATTAGAAAATCATTATTATTAACTTTTGACCGGTAGTGTATGAGATATGACTTAAGCAATACTTTCCAAGACCAAAAATCCTGTCATTGACGATAAATCTGATCTTCTTTAATAGGTTTTTCTATTTTATTCAAACTTGCAAACTCTGACCACAGCTTGAACACTATTCAGGATATCTAAATTTACTGTATGCTCCATTGAAAGAATAAAATCATACAGTTTTGGAACTACATGAAAGTGAATAAATGAGACAGAATATCCATTTTTGGGTGAACTATCCCTTCAAGACACACTGTTGTAATTGTTAATGCGAGGGTAGATTGTGATTTGAGAATACAGACAAGAGGAAAATTGGGTGTTCGGCTTTGCATGGTATTCGGTCATTAGGCTGTAATGTAATCTGTGAGGAGAAAGCTACAGCCAGAATGATAAATGTACCGGTGTTGCCCAGCTGGAGTGTGCTTGCGCAGTGCACTAGTGCTAATGTTTTGTTGTATGGAAAATGGGCCTCTGATACTTGGTCCGCAGGGTACGCTTACACACTGCACATGCATTATGGGTAATGATGTGGAGGCTTCTGTATCTTCCTCACCATTTCTGATGTTCCTTCCGCAGAGTCCTCCAATGCATCACTGCTGACCAACGCCGAGAAGATTGCAACCATAACTACCACACACAACCCTCAACAGCAAACTGCACCTGAGCCAAGGTACATGCCCGCATACTTGAACTTAATAACAAACAGCCATTTTGAATTGTATAAAAAGAGCAATTTGACGTCATTTAAGTATAAAGTATAATATTCTTGATGGTTACTCAGTATTTATTTATGAAAGAAAATCACATTAGGCCACTCCATTAAAAATGTAATGTGGCTCCAGAAAGTATTTGAACACTTAAGTCACATTTAAAAATTGATGAACTTCATTGCATTTGTTGATAATAAATTAAAAGTTGGTATCAGTGCTTTTCTGTAGTTTGGCGTTATTTTTTTTAATTTTTTTTTTTTTATTCTGCAATTATGCGTTGAATTACCTGTTTTCAAAAGTGTTCATAATAATAAATGTTTCTTAAGCAACAAATCAGCATTTTAGAGTGATTTCTGAAGGACCAAGTGACACTTATCGGTGTAATGATGCTGAAAAGTCAGCTTTGAAATGAATTAAAATGGAAAACTGTTAGCTTAAGAGTGTCCAGAGGCTTTTTGGGGGTGCGATGTGTCAGTACTCATTATTTTACAAAAGGATTGTCTCTTTTTCTCTTCCCAGAAACAACACCAAACCAAAACAGGAGTCTTATGAGTTCAAAGCCCCACAAGCTCCACCCCCTCCAGCTCCGACACAACCTTCAAATCAGGTAGTTCCCTCGCTTTATTCCCCACACTGCCGTCTCCTTCAGATGTTCTGCCCTCTGAGAGAAGTCATGCCAGTAGTTTGATGAACTGTCAAAAACAAGAGTGTTTGAGTGAGTCAAAATGTTTCAACCACCCTAGCGATTATGTGACTAATTTTACACTAGAGATTCTCTTATTCTTTGTTTGTGTGTTGGCATTTTGGCCTTTAATGTGCCTCGCGACGGACCTTTGCACCTACCTAAAATACCATCAGAGCCAGATCAATTATTTAAGCTATTCTACTGATGATGCTACTATCAAGTACATGTTGGTTTCCTGCTGGTGTCTAATGTTCCCTTTGTTGAAATGGGAGCCTTGATGAAAAAAACTGCACAATTATAGATTCATCACGACCTTGGTGTGCATGTGTTTGTGTTTTAGGATGCTGAATACTACTCTGTTGATCTGGAGAGGGACAATAAAGGCTTTGGCTTCAGCCTTCGAGGGGGTCGAGAGTACAACATGGACCTGTATGTGCTGAGACTAGCAGAGGACGGAGCAGCCGTGCGAAATGGAAAGATGAGGGTTCGTGCAGCTAACATGAACAACAAAAAACACATGCATCAGGATACACATATTATGATATAATCATACTTGAATTAGAATCAGAATTTGAATATGAGTGATCTGAACTTTAGATTAATTAAATCACCTAACAAGATGCCCCACGATTAGTTATGATATATTATATTATATTATATTATATTATATTATATTATATTATATTATATTATATTATATTATATTATATTATATTATATTATATTATATTATATTATATTATATTATATTTAGGGCTGTCAAGCGATTAATCACGATTAATCGAATCAAAAATAAAAGTTTGTGTTTACATAATATATGTGGGTACACTGTGTATAATTATGTTGTATATATATATAAATACACACACATGCATGTATATTTAAGAAAACATTTTATTTATATATAAAATATTTATATATAATATAAAAATCTATGTACAGTATATGCATGAAAATATTTCTTAAATATATACAAGCATGTGTGTGTATTTATATTATATATATATATATATATATATAAAATAATTACTCACAGTGCACCCACATAACTTTTATTTTGGATGCGATTAATCGTTTGACAGCCCTAATTATATTATATTGTATTATATTATATTATATTATATTATATTATATTATATTATATTATATTATATTATATTATATTATATTATGTTATGTTATGTTATGTTATGTTATGTTATGTTATGTTATATTATATTATATTATTGGCCTTTCTCGCCAACAAAACATGTGCATAAGCACTTCCTTCTTCTTTTTAAAAGTTGGTAATTTTTTATGTTTGTTTGACTGCACACAATGCCTTGTCAGCAACAAATAATATATCAAGCGGTGTCTTTTTATTACTTTCAAAAACTTTATTTTGCTCACCTAACTATGCACGATAATACATTTAGTTGCATTTTATTTAATTTACTATTGCTTCCACAGTTAGAACCACCCACAACATCTGTTAGCATCTGTATAACACATTGTCCGACTCAGGTCCCGGTCTTGCATCAGACTAGCACTTTTTATTTGTATCCCCATTGTCCTCTTAGAAGTGATGTTGAAACGTGGCTTTTTAAAGTAAATGAGAAATAGAGAGGTTAACTGTCCATTAGCATCAATGCAAACCTATGAACTAAGCTCTGCAAGTTAGATGAGAGGAAAGCAACACACAGCGGCTCTGTGAAGCGCAGCGAGTTGTCAGCCGAAGACCCACTTATGTGGAGACGGTATTCCCTTGATGGTGAGCGCTGACAGATAACCAGAGGCAGAGAGGAAAAATAGAACAAAGGAAATTCTACCTTCCTCTTCATCTTTAGCTTTCTATATGCATGACGGTGTTTACTGGATGTCACAGCTAAATATAGGCACCGTTGCCTCACTTGTATCTTTGTTTTATTTCTTCATAGGTTGGAGATGAGATCCTGGAGATCAATGGCGAGAGCACCAAGGGCATGAAGCACGCCCGTGCCATCGAACTGATCAAAAGCGGTGGCCGAAAAGTCCACCTGGTCCTGAGGAGGGGGGACGGCTCGGTGCCGGAATATGGTGGGTCAATCTACGAGAACATCCCCTTCTCCCCTGTCTTCACACCTTGAGGAGTTTCCCCCCGCGGGGGTCGACAACACCACCACCTCTTCTTTTCTGCGCACTGGTCCTCTCCTCGGACCTCCCGCTGGGTGATGGGCCTTCCTCTTGCTGCTGTTGCCCCCCTTGCCTCTGTGCACTGGGCTAGCCTAGGGGACTATGGGATTATGTGGCTTTCGGGTGGTGGTTGTGGCACATGCTTTTTCGTAATACTTCACAAGAATTAAAAACAAGCAAAGCGAGGAGGCAGAAATATTAACGTTTCTAAAACTGGATATACGTTTATTGTTTTTCAGAGAGAAAAAAAAAAATATGATAAACTCCTTCATGCCCTCCATTGAGGTGGCATGACCATGTCAGTGAGTTGTAACATATTTATGATATTTATTGAAGGTGAATGTAAGCTACTGAGAAAGGGTCTTTAAAGAGACTCCACGACTACAAACGCATTCTGGTATCGTTAGCCGTTTCGGTGAAAACTCACAATACTGTATTCCACATATTCACCGATCGTTTTGCACGTTGTACACATCAACTGCTTCTTTGCAAACTTTGCAGATGGTTCCTAAACTCCACATTCCATTATCAACTTTTTTTTTTTTCGTATCTAACGGATTGTTATCGGACGTTACATCCTTTCATTTACAGACAGAAAGCAACTCACTTATTGAGCATAATGTCAGTGCCGCATGGTGTCAGTGAATATCTAAATGTGTTTTTTTTTTTCTTGTCAATTTCCATAATATTTATGGAAAAATCCATGTACTAATTTGCCACAGTTATTTTTTATGTTTGTTTGTTTTCGGTCTTGACCATTTTAAAGATGCTCATTCATGTATTTTGTCGAGTTCAGAATGTGATATAATGTGTCCTTTCCTGCACCAACATGATATCTCTGTGAGGTTGTATATTTTTATACCATTTTGTACTTGTTTTTCTCATTTTTCTCTTCCATGTCTCACCACTTTTTGTTTTCTTTCTGTTTGCAATGTAAACTGCTTCATATGGTGTGTGTGTTTGTGCACATAAGCTTGTTACGGCATCCACATCTCACTGTCTTTGGGTTGATTTTGCAGCTGGGCGAGGATGTGTGTGTGCGCGCGCGTGTTTGTGTGAGTCTGTGCGCGTTTGGTTCCGGCTCTCGCTGTTACTGTTGATTTTTCACTCAAGGGTGGGGGTGTTTTATGGACAATCTCTATCTTTGACTAATTGATAAAATAAACACTGTTTCCATTGCAAAAGAGCATAACTCTCTCACGACTGTTGTTTCAGGGATCTAAATACTATGCTTCTCTCTCTTCTTTTTTTTTATCTACTCTTTTCTGTTGTTCTGGGCTCTTCCTTCCACCCATAGCGATGGTTGCTCCCCAAGCCGCTGCTTGTATGAGATCTGAAAAGACAGGAGAGCCTGCTTTCTACCAAAATCAGACCACGGTTTGTAGATCCCGCGTACCGTCTCATCACATCTCTGGCAGTTTTCTGTGCTGTGGCTTCCACTCAACTGTACTGTCCCTTGCAAGTTCATTTACACAAGAATGCATTGCCAGTGCTGTGGCCATTCCTGACATTGTGACCTGAATGAGTGGGTTCATTCTTACATTTAGGTTTGCCAACATCACCACAGACAAAATGAAAACCTCATCAATGAATGCATTTTTTTGTTGTTATTACTGGGTGTTTTTTTTTTTTTTTAATTTCATGCGTTTTTTTGTTTTTTTTTGTCGACGTTTGCCACCCACCAAAGCCATTACCTGGTACAGGTACATTTTCTTTGTCTCTTTGGATCCTTGTCTATCTTAGGCATGTAGAATATATGTAGCTCGAAAGTGCGTCTTAGTTTTAAACGGCTTCAGAAAAGAGTCGTGGGAACAAAAATGTTTGCCTGCAAGTTTTGCCTCAGGTTTGTTACATCCATTTTTTTTTCTAACCATGTGGACATGTCTATCAAAAACCCGTCTGTTATGTTTGGAGTTAAATCAAAATTCAAAAAGCAGCAAATGCATGAGTTTGTGTCAAATGAGAATCATTAATCTGCATCAGATTCAACACTAAAACTTTTCTTAATTGTTGCTTCAGAGTAGAAACAGAATCACCAATAGGGTTGGGTATCGTTAGAATTTGAAAGATTCTGATTCCGATTCCTTGTTTCGATTCCAGTTCCTAAAGATTCTCGATTCCGATTCTTTTAAGAGGCAGGGTCAAAAAAGTTTAGCTAACCTCGCTAACCAACGGTCTTTCTGAAGGAAATACTCCTTCTGTCAAAAATACTCCTTTTGTCACAAATTTTGCATTTTGCCGAGATTTCGTTATTTTTTGAAAAGTGAAGCCACACTTTGGACCGCCGACGTAAGCTACTCATTTTCGACTTGCGCGGTTATGCCAACACTTCCGGTAGATGCTTCTTCGTTGGTGTTGTTCAGCGGTTTCTTCTTCCGGTCGGCGGACTGTGAATATCGAAACTAGGAATCGAAATTTTAACTTTTGAACGATTCCGGGAAAAACGAAAAGTTACTCCCGGTTCCAAACGATACTCGATTCTCGATACCCAACCCTAATCACCAAGTACGTTAACATGCGCAGATACAATAGGCTTTTGCATAGCTGAGTTCCTGTCATCATCTATCTGTCCAAGTATACATGGCAAAGCATAATCAGATTTAGAAAAAAGGTCACGCATCACTTCTGTCTTATAATGCAGAGGCCAATTGTAGTAATCACTTGTAGATTAACATGTACTCATGCTGGGCAAAGTTGAATTATAATAGCATATTTCTGTTTGTTCATCCGACTTCACGAGACTAAAGGCTGGAATGCACTGCACAACTTTATAAACTCTGAACAGATTTTATACACAAGGCATCATCCTCTAATTGCAAACTGTGAAAACGGTTACAAATAAAAATGTGGGCATCACACATTCAATGACTGAAGTTCACACTAACAGACTTCTTTGTCATTCCAAACAAAACAAATCCAGGGATACATGCTCCTTGTTGCTAGGAGATGCATGACAAATGAAAACAGTATGTGTTCTAAAATCAGCTCAAAATATCAAATACTATATATTTGATTTCCTCTGACTGGAATTAATCATGGTCTGAAGCTAGCGAATCAGACTCTGTGGCCCCGTAAACGCTACTGCGTTTTCGTTTAAAAACGGAGAATTATAACGAATACGATCTCCGTCCACACCAGCATTGTATCTGCGTATTGAATTGATCTCCGTCCACATTAAAACAACTGAAAATGTGGATCACGTGACCATTCACCAACACTGGGCATGCGTTTGCCGGTGTAAGCAGTAGCTGACGAATCAGGATACGTCATGACTGATGACACCCAATCAGAGAGCCGAGCGTGAGCCTCTGCGTCATCGTTTCTAAAGTCCTCCGTTTTGTTCCGTCTTCACTAAAACACCCTCCGGAGATTCAAAATGCAAAACGGAGCTGCAGTGTTTTAAATATTTTAGGTCTTCGTTTTTTCCGTTTTAGTCTGGACGGGTGGTACAAACGTAGCAAAAGGTCTCCGTTTTTAAACGAAAACGCAGTAGGGTGGACGAGGCCTGTGACCCTCATGAGTTTCCGAAGTCCAACTGACCTAACAACTCAGTCTCATCCCAAGACGTCATATAACTGACATCTTGGGACGTCTTTTGACCATACGTCAACATCCGCCATTTTAGGGTACCCTTTAACGTCAGTTACATGACGATCCTGGGACGTCATACAACTGACGCTTTACCTTTAACGTCAGTTAGGTGACGGGGTAGGTTTAGGGTTAGGTTTAGTTCTGGGTAGGGTTAGGATCCGATTACATCATCTAACCGACGTTAAAGGGTACCCTAAAATGGCGGATGTTGACGTATGGTCAAAAGACGTCCCAAGATGTCAGTTATATGACGTCTTGGGATGAGACTGCGCTGGAGCAAAATATACAGACTGGCTCTGACTTTCGGTGACAAGCATTACCTCCAGACTGCGAATCTGGGCATAAGTCATGTAGTGGATTCCAGCCTTGATAATTGTTTTAGTTCAACTGATATCAAACTTTTAAAGTGCATGTCAACGTACTTAACGGGGACACTGTTGTCTAGTCATGGTAAAAGCCAAACCAATATCAGCATTTCATGGAAATATAGTAAGGATAAAGACAAATTCACAGTCCATCACATAACATGATACTTGTTCAAATAACTCAGTTAATTACTCGTATCTTACAGACGGCATCAACGACGGCAACGGCCTCAGCGCCGGTGCACAAACTGTTTCGGAAGTGAACGCAGCTCCTCCCGAAAGTCGGCCCCACCCACCATCGGAGTCCAGCTATCCACCAGACCTTCACAAATCATCACGTTATGACGACAGGAGGGGGCAGGAGTCTGGCCAACGGGAGCACGGCCACCGGTCAAATCACCGTCACAACAACCACAGACACCGCTCCCCCGAAAAGAAAAGCAGGAGCAAGGGTCACGGAAAGGACAGCGGAACTTCAAAGCCTCACAAGAGGAAGGGCGACAAGAAGAGGTCCAGCACGGATGACTCACAGCATCATCACCACCACCACCACCACCGCAGCCACAACCAAGACCACCATCACCACCGGAAGCACCGCTCCCCGGACAGGCGCAGAGCTCGGAGTGCCGAAAACACCTTGGACAGTCGATACAACCAGCGACAAGGCCGCTCGCCAGACAGACGGCATCATCGCGACTCGTCCCCTCGCAGACACAGTTCACCTCAGCGTTCACCTCACCGATCTGGTCATCGCCGCAGTTCTCCTTACCGTCGTAGATCTCCCTACCGCTCCCCTCAACGCTCCAGATACCAGTCTCCCTCAAGACGCCCTACGGCTTCTTCAGATAAACCCTACAATGATGAGTTCGACGAGGTGCTGGATGTGACCTTAAAGGAACCTCCTCCTCCGAAGCCTCCATCCCGCTCCGAGAGCATTCCACTTTTGGCGACATCCCTGGACCGGCTGAGTCTGGGTAACAGCCTACAGAGAGAGCCACCCAGCTACCTTGAATCCTATCGCGATTCGACCCTTCTCCGTGGGGCTTCTCGTGACAGCACCTTCCCCCGCGTTCGGACGCCCAACTCGGTTTCGGCTTTCCAGAACTACAACTCTTTACTGAGGGGCCGTTCCCCTGTGAGAAGTGGGGGGAGAGAGGACGGATATCGTAGAGTCGAGTCACCGGTTTCATACTCGTACCGGACGAGGAGTCTAAGTCGAGACCTGTCTCCCATCGGAGGGTACCGTGACGACGAGGACGAGGAGGAGGAGGAGGACGACTCTCAGCTGAGTGGGTATTATAGCACGCTCAGATCCAATTACAGTAGAGCTAACAACAACAACGCACCTGAGCCGAGGAGGAAGCCCTACAAAGAGAGCTCCAAAGACCTCAGCATCTGATGGGTCGACTTGGAAGGACACCATACCCAGAGCCCACTGTCCACACGAGCCTTCATCCAAGGACTGCGCAGACCCTGGATACTAAATTATTGATTTGAAAACTGGTGTTTTCTCATGGTTGAACATCTTTACAACTCTCAACAGCAGAAGAATGATTTCTTTTCTTTCCATCGAAGTGTCATTTTGGTTTCTTTTATGACCCTTTTTATAAATCTGCTAGCAGTTCTACAGAGTTTGACAACTATGTATAAAGGAAACGATTATGTGCCTAACAGTACCATTCTTGGTGTTTTCTTTTTCTTTTTCTTTTGTTTTACAAAGGACAGCCTTTTGGACTACTGTCCGCTTCTGAAACCTTCTGTTACAGAGAGCCCTCTCATGCACCGAGCAGCTCAGTCAATGTGGTGCTCAGACATATACTGTGCATGTCTTTACACTTTCAATGTCTTTTCTCTCTTTTAGTTTCTTTCTCTTCCCCAGTGCCACTGTTTTTTAGACATTTGACCAGAGTATAGCACAAGCCTGCATTCGTTTGTATATTTTTGACAGTTTGCAGTATGTGTACATTCAGAGGTGATCATTTTAAAAGAATGAAGGGATAATCAAATAAAAACTATGATGATAATGTTCAAAAAATAAAAAGCAGTATATATACACATTTTGATGGTCTCTCTTATGATTCTCCTGCTTACAAAGAGGAAACGGGCTAGTTAGCTGATCGAGAGGAGCATAACTTGGACTGTGAAATGTATTCAAGATGGATGCGTGTGGGAGGTATAGAGATGGTGTTTAACTGCACTGGGTTCTTTTACACTTTGCCAACATGTCTGGAAAATAAAGAGGAGGAGAGAACAAAGACTTCTTTATCTTCTTGACAGTTCAAAAGGTGAAGGAAAAGAGATTCTATGCTCTACCCACAGAGTCGACAGCTTTTTAAAAATCCAGTGAGAACGACTCCTCTCGGGTTATCATATGAATAAGAGACTGAGCGTTCCTCTCTGGCTTAAAGAGAAAGATGTGAATGCATAAAAGGAGAAGCGCATCAGGTGTACTTTGTTCTCCGCTATAGCCCTGGTAGGGATAGACTGGTTTGGGATAATAGGGAATTATTATGTCCTAACTTGAACAACATAACTTTACAGAATGTTCAGATCCAGAAAAGTGTTTTTTTAAAACCTTTGTCTTTTTACCAAACTTTCAGTTAATTTAGTGTCGCCAAACCTAAGCCTAGGCGTTAAATCTATTTATTTTTAATGCTGTCACAGTTTGGTCTATAGCTTTTAAAAGGTAGAAATCATGATTTTAACAGATGAAAAGATGACTGTGCAGAAGACCAATGTGTGATTGAGAGTTCTCTAATATCTGGCACAAGACAAAAGTGTTTGTTTGATTCATTCCTGGAATGACATAGTGTTAGTTGAGCTACCTGGTGTGTTATTTTGACCTCATTTTAGTCCCACTGCTGCATCCAAGAATAGAAGGCCTACATTTTGGAGAAAAAGAATTGGAGTGACGTAAGCTACAGACTACAGCCGTGCAAAGTATGCTGACTTCCCAACATCTCAATCCAAGTAAAGAAATATGTCTCTCTGTTTGTCTATCTTAACTATTGTTCTTGTCTGTCTGTCTGTCTGTCTGTCTGTCTGTCTGTCTGTCTGTCTGTCTGCACTGTAAATTTTTTTAGTATTTTAGTAAATTTTTAAGTAAAATCAACTTAGCTATTTAAGTCATTTCAACTTAAGTGACATTGTGACAGAGTTGATGTGAAAATATGTTAACTTATTGCTCGTATAATTTTTTTACAGTCTATCCATCCATCTATGCTAGCATTTGTGCCCTTCTCTTTTTTATGCAGGTTTGAAATTGTATTCTGTTGTTCATAAGGGGGAGGGTAGGAGGTTTCTGGGTTGCTATAGTTACCTCAAGGTCGTTTTTACAGAGTTTCATTTGTTTGCACAGAGCATGGCTCAAAAACCTTATAATATAAAAAAGTGATCATGGAAACATTGATTGGAGTTTAAATGTTTATTTTCCATGCTCACATGACAAAAAAAGCATGCATTTATATGACAGATATAAACAGTCAATGACATTGTGTCAGTGGTGCCTTGATCAAATGTTGTTATTGTAGTTTAGTTAAGTTTAACATTAAGTATAAAACCAACATTGCCAGTTACATTTAATAAGAAAGGGATTCTTTAATTCATTCTCTGAAAACCTTTATATTAATCCTGCTCTTGTTTAGCACATAGCAGTGTATCAGTACAGCTCAGATGATGTTTGCATTTACTTGATTGACATTCTGGTGCTACACACAGCCTGTTTATTCTGCTCAAATATATTAAAACTGGATGATTTTGATTGATTCGTTCATGCCGATTCATAACGTTGATTGAATATGTGGGTTATATAAAGAAATACAAATAATATATATATATATAATCTTATGCCTATCGAGCCTGTATTTGTAGGATCAAATGTTTTAAAAATTAATTAAAATTAAATATGATTTATAAAAATTTGATATTTTATTATTATTACATGTATGTATTATAAAATATTTTTACAATATTAACACAATTTAAATTTGTTTTAGTGCATTTTAAAATGTAATTAATTCCTGTTATGTCTAAACTGAATTCAGTTTGTCTCATGATTTTCAGAAATCCTTCTAATATGCTGATTTGCTGCTCAAGAAACATTTCTGATTATTATCAATGTTGAAAACAGTTGTGCTGCTTAATATTTTTGTAGAAACTATGATGCTTACTTTTTTTAAGATATCTTGTAAAAATGTAGAAGTCTTTACTGTCACTTTTGATACATTTCATGCGTCCTTTCTAAATCAAAGTATTAATTTAAAAAATAAAATCTTACTGACCTCAAATATAGACTATATAAAATTCCAAATATGAATTTAATGCATAAAATCAGGATTTAAACCCAGATCCTCTTGCACACCATGGGCCCTATTTTAACAATCTGAGCGCAGGGCACAAGTGCACTTAGGGCGTGTCTGAATCCGCTTTTACCAGTCTAACGATGAAAAGAATTGTCTGCCCACATGGTCTAAACGGGTTGTCCCTGTTCTCTTAATGAGTAATGGGTGTGTTTTGGGCGTAATGTGCAATTATCCAATCAGAGTCTCATCTCCCATTCCCTTTAAAAACCATGCTCGTGCCATGGCGAATTCACTTTTAACATGGTGGAATTTGCGAGTGGAAGAACTGAACGCTTCTCTAGTGAGGAAATGGATCTACTTGTGCGCAAGGTTAAAGTGTTCAAGCACATCATCTACTGGACAATATCTACCGGATTCCACCATATATTTATGTACACAATAATAATCTTTTACATAGTAAACCTTTAATTTTATAGCTCAAATAGCCAGAGACATAGACCTTATGTAGCCCCGCCCCTTTTCAGCACTGCGCTCGTTGTCTTTTGACTTCTGGTCTGTATTTTCACACTCCTCATAAAAAATTTCCCGGTCGACATTTGTTAAGACATCTGCTTTACAATGCTTATGATAAACATTACAATGCTCATGATAACTTTTGTTAACTCTACAATAAGTAAAACCACTTTCTCCAGCTAATTACTCCTCAACAGTGATGCCATAGAAATATACAGAGCGACCGCAAAAACGAAAGTTCAAAGACAATATTCTAAAGATGACGGGGCCCACGTTTCTCTGGTGCATAAGGTCTATAGAGACATGCCACTTCCTAAATCCTCAATACAACTATATAGGGAAAACCCGTAACGCCAGAGATGGTGGTTGTATGCACATGGGAAACATTTAAGCCTATTGTCTGATTCCACTGATGCTCGCGCACATTTGATGTTTGCGACAGCGGAGACGAGAACCCTTGCGCATACGAAGTATAGCCTGTGGGGAAAAGGGCGTTTAAACCTTATTTTGGGGCAAAGTCGTCAAACTTTTTCAGCGATTTTTATCATAATTTACTGCTGTTTCTATACATGCAGTTTTTTAAGTCCCGGTGACCAGTGAAAGTGCAGTTTTGACTCTCTGTCCATTCATTTAGATAGGAGCCTGGTCATGTTAGTCTGAAATAGCTGCCAAGATGGCGGCCGAGTGGCATGACTTGCCTAAAAGGACTTTGAAATAGCAACGTTTTGCAACCTCGTTTTCAGACCAGTGCATGGGCGCACAAATAGGCGCAAATGCATTTGCTATTTAAACAACGTGGCGCAGGACATAAAAAAATGATAACTGCGTCAGGCTGAAACTAGCAAAAAACACTGGTGCTGCATTACGTTGGAGGCAAACTAGTTGATGCGTGTGAATTCACATATAAATATATAAAGTGCTCTTGTCCTTCTATAATCCTGCTGTAATAATAATAATTGCACATATTATAATTTTTTATATAAAACCATTGTATCCCATTCACAGTCTGAGCTGTATTGAAAAGCCTGTGTACCGAGATATTAGTATACAACTCCATCTGCCGTTCCAGAATTTTCCATGTGTCCTTACAGGGAAGTTGCTGTCACAGGTAGCAGGCAGTTGACTATGTATTCCGCAAATAACCTTGAGCGTGACCCTCAGGCAGAAGATGCAGAGCTGGAGGAGACGGATGAGGTCTCTGTCTTGGACTTTGAGGTGGAACTTGCTTCCTCCTCGTCGTGGAATGGATCGTCTCCACAAAACACTATTACCATCACGGAGTGACGGAACTGTTTATTCATGAAGATGTAAATGAGCGGGTTGTAGAGCGCTGAGCTCTTGGCGAAGAATGCCGGGATGGTCATGAAGATGGGGCTGAACTGACTCCCCTGGTGGGTGAAGATATACCAGGCGACGCTTGCGTAGGGGACCCAACATATTAGGAAAGCAATGACCATGAGGATTACCATTCGGGTAACTTCTCTCTCGGCCCTCTGGGTAGTCTCAGATTCCTGCTGCTGGGCGGCTGCTACCTTGACAGTGCAGAGCAGACGTCCGTAGCAGAAAGAAATGACCATGAGCGGGATCGAGAAGTGCACAACAAACATGTAGATGACAAAAGACTCGTTCTCAGTCTCCGGATTCAACGTGTAATAATCCACTCCGCACGAACACTGCAAGCCCTCAGGAATGTAGCGGGACCATCCGACTAGAGGCGGTATGGCACACGTAAAGGCCATTGTCCAAGAGAAGGCAACACCGAGGGTGGCGTGGAATTGGGTGAAGCGAAATTTGGTGAAGGGCTTGCAGACGACCACCCATCTCTCAACAGCCAAGACAACCAGAGACCAGAGCGCGATCTCACCTCCGAGGGTAGCGAACAGACCCTCTATGTTGCAGCCGGCACGTCCCAGGACGAAATATCCATGCAAGGAGGTGTAGAAGGTGGTCGTGAATCCACCAAACACCATAAAGAGGTCAGCCACAGCTAAGTTCAGAAGGATGTAGTTCAAGGGTGTTCGAAGTTTCGTGTTTCCAACGGTCGCGTACAGCGTGAGGCCGTTGATGGTGGTGCAGGTAACGATAAGGAAGAACATGTACGCGGCGACACAGTAAAACGCCCCTTTCGATGCCAGGTAGTATTGTGGGTACTCGTATGGGCTGCGCACCACGCCGGTCTCATTAGACATGGGGATGTAAAAGTCCGGTCCCTCCGTGCCATTCATGATCGCTGGTTTGTTTAACCACCCCTCGCTGTTGGTTTGTTTGGTCAGGGAAAGTGAGCACACTCTGTTTAGGTGCCTTTATAGGACAGATTATAGATTATCATATCTGACTGCTCAGCAGAATATGGTTTTGACAATGCTTATGTTAATCTCTGCCTACACTGACACACTTCCAGTACACTCATCGTGTAATCAGGTTATGTGGATTTAATCTGTCTGTATCAATTGGGGTTAACAGATCAGTTGTTGTGATAGAGAAATTGAATACACACCTCATGTTGTCTTCTTATTCAGTGTATTTATATCTTTAACGTATTCATTCATTAATAATTTTACACCACAACTTAAGAATGTAAAAGTAAACAAATGAAAATTTATATGACTTTTTTTCTGCATAGAGATTTTAGGTTAAAAATAAAAGTGAAAGTTTTAGGCTATAATATAGATTTTTATTATATTATGTGGGATTTTTTTCTATATTTGATGTTTCTTTTGTAAATTATTCACTAGTGTTAATAAGATTTTTGTATTTGATTTCTATTTTGTAGATTTAATACTAATAATAGCTGCAGTCATCGCCATCTCTGTTTGAAACCTGCAATTACAGTCATTCGCGGAATTATCAAATTTACGTGAGTTGTAGCTAGTTTGACACGGTACAGTGCAGATGAACACAATGATTGAGGAGAGTGTGTGGCTGTCAGGATACTGGCATTTAGAATCATGGATGTGACGTAATGACGCAAAGACATGATCGAATCTCCCGCGGAAATCCGCCAGTAGCACTGGAATTAAAAACATTATTACAAGCTTACCGCTTTGAATCGAGGTAAGGCAAGCAGATAGTTTTGAACACTGGCTAGTTATGTATTTTCTCAAATATGTGTTGTGGATAATTTT
This sequence comes from Cyprinella venusta, assembly GCA_038021265.1. NCBI lineage: Eukaryota > Metazoa > Chordata > Actinopteri > Cypriniformes > Leuciscidae > Cyprinella > Cyprinella venusta. The sequence goes on from CM075879.1 coordinate 17,729,576, forward strand.
TAACCCAAGCTATGGACTGCAGCTTTAATTTTTGAGTGCCTTGATGTATTATATAGGCCTAGTTAAATTCAAAACAAAAGCTGTTGAGCATTTGGATAGTAACCTTTAGAGAGAAATTAGTTTGTTTGTTCATTCAGTTTCTAATTTTCAGTATAGTCCTTAATTAGTTGTGGTCAAAACAGTCTAGAATTGGTTGTTATTTAAGGAAACTGTGTGGAAATTGGTTTATTATATTATTAAATGTTATGCTTGTTATATTCGTATTTTAGAGCCTATTTGATCATTTTATGTATATTTAAATCAAGATATATTTTATAGCATATTTATTTAAGAAGCATCCATCTTTAAGACCACTATGATATATTTTATTATTTGACTTTAGCAATTAATTTAGTCAGCACTTGATATTATGACATATTAAGGCTATACGTCTATATTTCTTTCTAAAGGAAATTCTAAATATGCTTGTAATTTCATATGGTTCAATGTCTTTTCCATGAAGGGACAGTGTCACGTCAACAGAAAAAAAAAGAGATGAGATCATATGAGATGAGATGAGAAAAAGGTTTTTCATCAGGAGACAGCATGAACACCTCTGTGCATTTCTTGGGCACAACTTCCCATGCGCCATCTTGTGGTAAATATTTGAAATGGTAGTTTGTCTACACAGCGAACCCATTTATTTATTTGTTTGTTTATTCTTTTTTATTGTTATTATTTTGTAATGAGCATATCTAAAATCCAGCAACTGATGAAGTCACCATAATATTGATTACATTGACAGTTTATAATTGTCTGTGGATATCTTTCTTGACATTTTATTTGATTGATAGCTACAGTGCATACATATGAAGTATGATCAAAACAGAATTTTACAGAGTAGGCCCTACAGCAATGTTATATTTAGTTTAATGGGCTGTTTGAATGGACATTGGGGCCTATATAGGGGTCCTTCATTGGCACGTTAGTCACGCCCTCTACTGCTGACACGCAACCCTGCATGAGCGAGCAGAAAACTACCATCCCTTTCCACCAGACATGACAAACTCATCATTATGGAATTTATGTAATATTGTCAGAATTCTGAATTGGTGTGATTCAGTGGATTGATTGCTTCCAAAGATGTATGCATGAAATTCACTTCTCTCGGTTTTTTTTTTTTAATTCTTTTCTAAATTCACCTTTTTCTAATTAGTTACATTTAGTCATACAGTTTTATGTAATTGTTGATGAGCGTTGGTACATTTACTTTTATTCGAAATTTAGAGAACTGGAGTGTGAGCCATTGCACTTACAAGTTTCTTTGAAATGAATGCTGTATTTTCTCAAACATCAATCTTTCACTCTCCTGGAGCTTTTGGAGGACTGGCTGTTTATTAGCATCAGGTTCTTGACTTTGACAAGAAATATGGCCTGGGGAGTTGAATTATTTCATTCCAGTAGTGTATTCAATTATCTGTGCCTGTGACACCGAAAGACCAAACAAAGCTCTTCTCTTTGCATCAGCAGAACTTCCCGTGTGTCTTAAACAGCACTCTTCTCTCTCTCTCTCTCTCCCTCCCTCTCTCCCTCTCTCCCTCTCTCTCTCTCTCTCTCTCTCTCTCTCTCTGGTCCTTTAGTGCTGGTTCTCTTGATAAAACTTACATGGCTGTATATTATTCTGTTATTAATACCTCATGATCAAAAGCTTTTTGTGCTACTCATGGTAACAGTCTGTTTCTTTGACGCATTCTGGGTTGTATCTTCTCCAAAGAATTCCAAAGATGGTCTGTCCACACAGTGGTCTGTCTGTCCGTCTGTAATTTATATAGCAATTAAAAATATATATATTTTGTAAGATTATATCAGAATTAAACACATAGCCTAGATTCTTTTTTATTGCCATTAGCATTAACTTTCAAGGCTGGGCTTCATAATGTGTTTTGGATTCATTTCCTGGTGGAAATGAATCTTTGTTATTATGATTTTAAGAAATGTTTGCCTGTATATAACACCATTCATGCCCTTTTCAATGTCAATACGTTTTCCACTTCCTTCTGCTGAAAGCCCAGAACATGTTTCTGCCACACTTGATAGCAATTGTGGTACTTTGGTGTCAGCCTATGTTTGGTTAATGCCAGACATAACATTTGGCTTTCGGGTCAGATTTAGTGTTGTCAGACTACAATATTTTCTTCTGAAAGGTTTTAGTCTAGTCACCCTCCCAAAGAGTAGTGTTAAATGTCTGGATAGTGTCTCCAGTTTTAGCCAGAGTGTTGAAACTCTGTTAGTGTTGCAACTGACCTCTTGATCTGACAATTGCTCTTCTTGTCCAGTTGCTCAGTTTGTCTGACTTTTTTTGCCACAGTGGACTTCAAAAACACTCCTTTCAAGGTTTTCCAGGATTTTGCCTTTAATAACATCTTAACATTTTGCTTTGGGTCATGGGTTGGTTGTATGAATCACAAAAAGATGGAGAATCAGTATAATAATATTTATTATCAAAAGCTCAGGAGATCTGAGAGACATGACCAAACTAACACAACGTAACATTCACGAGAATAGGCAGAGAATGAAGGACAACTCATGGTGTAAATACATGGACCAAACAAAGGGAACTAAAGATATGTTTAATGAGACAACAGGTTAGCATAAATGACTAATCAAACACAGAACCAAAACACAGAGTAGAACTAGAACAGAAGCACCCCCTCCCGGAAAGTGTGTCCTCACACCATAAAGAGTTCATTTGAGTAGGGAGGGAGTGCTGCAATAGAGCTGTGGAGGCAATCCTCGAGGTGGAACCAGGGTACCGGAGGGCTGAGGTAGAGCCGGAGCGACTAAGTGCCGGGGTGGAGCCAGACAGAGTCTTAGGAGTGTACAGATGGCGCACAGCAGACGGCTCGCAAGGCCGTTGCATAGGCGAGGCGATGTCCGTCTGAGGTGGAGCCAGAGGGTCGAGGGACCCCGGTGAAGCAGTAAGGCCGATGGTCTCAGGTGGAGCCGAGGGAGGGAGTAGGTATCTGGATGATGGGCCGAGGTGGAATGATGGGATCAGTGGCTGGAGGCGGAGCAGCCAGGGGATCCATATGTTGTTATGATCCATCCAGATGGTGTTGTTAAACTGCTGGCCCGAGATGGATCCACACAACAGGGATGGCAGAGGAGGAACCGAGGGCTGAAGGGAGACAGTGGCAACTGGGCAGAGGAACTGGTAGAGGTCTGAAGTGGAGGTGGGTGAGGGCCCGATCAAATCCCTCGAACTCTACGAGGATTGTCATGGCACGATGTTGCTGGCTCTCACACCTATTCAGACGATCGTCGAGGGTCAGGCTCGGGAGAGCTGTCAAGCTCTGCCCTTTTCTCGGCTCCGGCTCGTTCCTTGCGGCAGGCTGAATACCTCCATCTGCGGTGGGCTCTGGCTCATTGTCCATGCTTCTTGGTGACGACAGGCTGGTCTCTGGATTAATACTCTGCGAAATTCACCCAAAGACCCACACCAGGCAGGCGTGCCTTCATATCTACACTGAGGTTTGTATAATAAAAGGTGCACATCACTTCACCAAGGAAGTTGGTGAGGGATTGCTGCACGCGAGAAGGGCATGATGGGTAGAACTTTTTTAATATCTCTGTCCTTTTGTCGGCTCCGGCTCGTTCCTTGCAGCAGGCTGAGTACCTCCATCTTGCGGTGGGCTCTGGCTCATTGTCCGTGCATCTTGGTGACGACAAGCTGGTCTCTGGATTAGGAGCGGTGCTGGTCTGTGGCGAATCGCAGTTCATCAGCACCCACTCTAAGTACTCTGCGAAATTCCCCCAAGGACCCAAACCAGGTAGGCGTGCCTTCATATCTACACTGGGGTTTGTAAGGTAAAAGGCGGACAGCACTTCACTAAGGAAGTTGGTGAGGGATTGCTGCTCCCGCTCCAGCCATTGCAGTAGGACTGCCGTTCAGTATGCTTATAGATGGTACGTTCTTCTGTCATGGGTAGGCTGTAAACGAATGAGAATCAATTCGACACAAAATCTTAGAATTATTAATTAAAAGTTATCAAAAAGTGGATTGTATGATAATAATAAGAGGGAAATCCAGTTGGGATATACTAGCATAAGAAACAGATTGGCCCATTTTGAAAGCAGTCAAACAAACCAAGACTTCTGACTCTGTTTTCAGAAAGTTTTAACTTTCACTAAACATATTTAGATAGAAGATAAATCGCAAGACGATTTCAATATATCTATGTTTAGTGAAAGGTAAAAACTTCTGAAATCTCCGTGTAAACAATGCGTGACGTAGACGCGCGAGAGATCACTTCCGGCGGAACGTCTGGAGACGGTTCAGTTCGGTTCAGTTGGACATCTGATTCAGATCAGTTCGACGGCTGTTAACAAGAGGTAAAAACTATATAATTACTGTTCGTTTTCTCACACCAACTGCTCGTTTCGTGTCTTAGGCCATCAGTGTGTACTTACATTTACGAGTCATTAAATCATGTTTAATTTTGACTTCTCTGTGCATGCTCTTTGAGGTGGACCCCCTAAAACTCCATTATATGACTGACAGACAACAACGGTTTGACCAAAAAATGTCAAAATTGAAAATGCTGTGGAAACAAAGACACCTACATCTTGGATGCCCTTGAGGTAAGCTACAACATATCAAAAATTAATTTCAAAGTGAACTATCCCTTTAAGAACATTGTCACCATGCAAAAAACAACACCATCTACTTACAATTTCTTTCTTAGCTTGGGTGATTCTGGGAATGTTTTGTTTTGGGGTGAGATCACTTTCACAGTCATTCTTACCCAAGATGTGGTTAGAAGCTGGCACTGAACTTACAAAAACTAAAAAGTACAGTGTATTAGACTGAAATGGTAAAAAGATTTAATAATCTAGAGTATTTATTAGTCGATAATGATTAAATTGATTGACTAAACGTAACCAAGCTAATATGCTTTAGCTGGAATCTGTTGACTAGATGTAGCTACAACCTTTGTGTTAGACGTACAACAGACTACGGGGTTGATAAGAGGTGTAAGCCTGGAGTCTCCAGTCAATCCTCAGGATGCTTGCATTTAGACTCAATTCTCCATCAGCCAGACTGTTTTCACTGTACACATCATTTATAACACTGGCCTGACTGTATGGGGTCATTTGAACTGGTCTCTCTAATGCTTATTAATCAGTCACAGTGAAACTGTTACAGTCTGTTTGGACTCAGAAAAAGTGCAAAAGTGATAAGCAAGCAAAATATGAGCAGAACAGACCAAAATGTATTGGCAGTGAAGAACAAAAATGATATCTGGAGACTGTCATTAGATAAGTTAGATAAGATGACTACAGAAGATATTTGTCTCGGCTGTCAACTGAATTTTCACTTCCAGGGACATTATCCTTGTTATTTACTAACATCATATTAATAATAATTTCACTTCACTGTGCAGTGAGGCAATGTTGGAGAGATATGCTATCATTCAGATGCAGCTATTGAGCTTGAATTTATTACTCAGCACACTGGAAAACTTGATTCTGATTGGTCAAACTCTTGTAGACAAGTGCAAGACAGCAAGTCTGGGTATTGTGACAAGCCCTGTAAGTGAATCCCTCTTTAGGAATACACTGTAACACATTTCCTTATTGGTCTGTGACAGCACACATCTGAAAGTCAGGTTTCAAAGTGATTTTCTTAACTAGGGCTGCGTTTCTCAGTTGATCTAAGTTGATTGTAGGCCAAGGGTAGGCCTTTTCAGAGACACAACCCAGCTTGTTAAGTTTTTCAGTAAGGTATGGTGTCTTCACACAAGTTTGAGAGGTGAAGATGACATTTTTGGAAAGGCAATATCCTCCAGAAGACGCTCCATTTATGTGCTTCATTCCTTGATCTAATCATCCACTTTCTTCTTCAACACTATCAAACGAGGTCAGCTTCTCTTCTTTCCTGCTTCGAGACAATTGGCAAGGCAGCTTGTCTCTCCCTTTCGGATCTCTCCATGTCTGCCAGGACTTCCTTCCACAAATTCATCTCAGAGACTGCCTACATGTTTCAGCTAATGGATCTGGTTTATGTTTCAGCTATTACAGTAAGGAGAACTATAGGGAGGAGGTTGCATCCTCCCAGGATGACTGCATCTCTGATATGACAATGCTGGACTGCCGAGAGGCGTGTGGAATAAGGTCAGCACAATGAGAGTGAGGTGGGGTCACTTGTGCTAGGATGGCACTGTCATATCCCATTCATGACCTGTAGACATTGTTAAACCTAGGAGGGTGGAAGTGATGCTGGACATGGAGGTGTTCACAGGATGTCCTGAATAATAATAGGTTGGGTTGACAGAAGGAAGTGACAGGGCTAAACGCTTCTGACGTTGCACACGAAGGGAGGGGAGCCGGTGTGAATGTAATGAGGGCCGAATCAGCCGGAATCAGCCCAGTTCTGTGGGAAAAACCAAGTGAGCATGCTCAGCTTCCTTGCAGAACAAAGGCCATTGGTGGCGCCTCTCGGGACAAGCAACAGATCTCATTCAGCATGCCTGCTGTGAGAGCAAAAAATAGAACTATTACACACTTGTTAATACACACAAACCGTGACTAAAATACACTGAGCATTTCTGTGTAGACCATGATTTCAGGAGTAAAGCCAAAAATTGTGAACTGAAAAGGGGAGGACAGGGATGTCTGTGACATCTTGTTTCAATGTCTTCAATTGTTTTAAATATGTTAAACGTTTATTTCAAACATTGATATATTGTTTCCATAGTTGTTCGTTACAAATTAAAGCTGTTTTTGAAATCTACAAACTTATTCAAGATTATTTGTATGTCAACCCCTTCCCCATCCCAATTATCAAACAAGTTTGAAAAACTACTGAAAAACAGTATTCATAAAACAACCCTCTTGTATGTTCAAATATGACCTATAAGCCTTATTTAAACCCTATTTGAACATACACAACTGTCTAATGCTCACCAAGGCTGTATTTATTTGATAAAGAAAAACAGTTTAAAATACAATGTTAAACTTTGTAATTACAATTAAATGTATATAATATTGTAATAATGTTTAAATTTAAATAAGTACAGATATATAATATAATAAAATTATATTTAAATTAGTGCTGTCAAATCTATAAATCTCAATGATCTAATAACATAACAATGTACATTCATAAATACACAGTACACATACAAGCATATAATATGTGTATAACCACACAAACACGTGCATATATTATATAATAATAATATAAACACAAATAATATAACAAAAACCTTTAATGTTATATGTGATTAATCGATTTGACAGCACTAATTTAAATATTTACAGTTTAAGTGAAGTAAAAAAATATTCTCAAGATTTGTTATGACAACATTTTTTCTTTTGTTAAATCAACTTAAATAATTTATTTAGTTGAGATAACTTATTATTTTGAGTTTCTGATGATTAAATTAATCATTGCCTTAACTCACTTTTTCCAGTTCAATCAACTTAAAATTTTAAGGCAACCAGGTTACTTGCTTTTTTAAGTTAAACCAACAATATTTTTCTAAAGTTCTCATCTTATTCATCTTTGCAACATAAAACTATTAATTTTGTTCAAAATATAAAAATCTTACTGACCCTTTTGAACGTTGGTGTATCTCCTAAGAGGTAGCAGTTACAACGCACCCAATGTTACAACCAGTCCAGTCTCCTATTTTAGTCGACACTCTTAAATGGGACATTTTTTTTAAATTTTATTCTAACATTTATATTACAATTATTATTTTTGCTTTTATTTTGCAACTTTGTTCTATTTTGCTATTAATTTGTGTAGTGGGTTCAGTGTTATTGTTTCTTCACCAATGCACAAAAGTACATAGCTATAAAACGCAACACAGAGTTATAGCCAATGCCTTGAAAGAACGCTCAGGCAGCGTCATTTCCCAGATGCAGAGGAGCCCAATGACGTGGTCCTCTCGTATCTCTGTGCATGTGTGTGAGCGCAGTGACGTCTGCCGCTACTGAGTGTGTTTGGAACTAACCAGCGAGTAGAGAAGAGGAAGATGGCAAAGGAAATGGATGTGAAGGGAACAGTTCTGGGAAGACAACGTAGAGGGGCTTGAGAAAGGGTTGCATAAATTCCTACTCACTTTTCTGAATCTTGCACATAAAATCTGATTACAGCTTTGTGTGAAATACTTTGCTAAAAGTCTATACTTTCTCATTCATTGGTTGATTTGTAGTATACATTTTGACTCTGTACTATCATTGCTGTGTTTGTTTGAGCATCACGATCACCCCGACAACAGCAACGCTGACTTAACCAATGGCACGAGTTTTGGGTGGTGCTGTCTGTTTGTTTGACCAATAAGAGACAGACGGGAAAACTTTTTGATAACAATCATTATTTTTGCTTAAATCTGTTTCTAGTGTTTCTGTTTTTAGTTTCTAGTGCAGAAAGTACACTTCACTTTTAAAAGTTCTATGGCATTAGCATTCAAGAACAGGACAAACTCAATACAATATTTCTCAACAGATTGCATTCCGTTTCAGAATATTTTTCTTTCCAAGAAGAAGTCCGACATGTGTAATCGCTCCCAAAGGAATTTTATATTATTCGTTCTTAGAGGGATTCCTGTAGAATGATAATGGTGACAATGCTCCAAAACATATGGTGTTTAAAAACAACGACAGAGAGGATCATTTCAATGTGTCTAAGGAAAATTAATAAATGAATAAACTCACAATAATAGCACGTGGGAGGTCTGTGCTGTTCATATGCAGTGGTTAATCTTGTCAACACACTCTGCCTCTTTATAAAATTCAACTACAGCCAAGAGTGCTTCTACTTTTGTCTCCTTTAGGCACACTGGCCTAACAATTTCTTACAGCTCACAGTAAGCACTAGTTTAATCATAGTTTTGCTGCTGCATTTGAGCAGATGTGAGACAGTGGCTTTTTGCAGATAATTAGCTGGAATGTCTGTTTTGAGTTGTGGTCTGTGTGTGTGAGCTTGTGTAAGAGGGTAGGTGTCATGATGAGTGTCTGAAAGTGATCTATAACTGTGTGCATAGCCTGGAGGATTGTCTTCCAGACTGGTGTAGTACACCACAAACCACTTTAAACATTACCAAAGAACAAATTATTAAAAATAAGTGCCCATAAAGCTTTGAATTGGCTCGTTTCTCTTTACATTTTCTTCCTAATTCTGAAGACATTGGTGTGTAACTTTTTACAACCTGATGTAGATACCTGCAATAGACTTTTAGCAATCAATTTTTTTTATTACTTATTTTTAATGATACTCTTTCTGTTTATCCCTCCAAGCACCTGCATCTTCTACAAAGGGAGGGATACTGAGAAGAAAGGGATGAGTAAAACGAGAGAGACATGTGAAGGAAGAGAAACAGATATGTTGTACAACCCACTGTTCTTGCTTTTGCCATTAGGTAAGTGCAAGGGAGACTGTTGTTGTAAAAGCACATTCCCTGGATGTTAGTGCTATCAGTCTGTACGATGGAGTGAATAGCACAGACGTACTATATCTGTTTGTGTGTATAAGCATACAGCTGAGTGGAGACAGATATGCCAGCCCAGCTGGAAGAGCTGTTTCAAAGAGGCAGAAGACAGTTCATGTTACAGAGAATACTCTGACATTTTAGGTGCGCAGTAAAAATACGGTACTGCTATTCTTTAGTATACACAGTACTATACACACTGTTCAAGTGGAAACTATCTCTCTGTTCCAAAACATAGCAAATGTGTACTACTGCTATGCCAGTAGCCAGTCCTCGATCACTGTCGACACATCACAGCACATTTGCATAAAGTTGAGCTTTGTTTGTCACTTGTGCTGTACATGTGCACTATGGAGGAATAAGTCCTGCCATATTACAACCAGTGGTGGGGAAAGTTACTTTTAAAAGTAATGCATTACAATATCGAGTTACTCTCTAAAAAGTAACTACTTAGTTACTTTTTATGGAAAGTAATGCACTAGATTACTTTTGTGTTAGTATTTCTCATTTGGGCCAGGCTTGCTTGTTTGTTTGTTTTTTTTAATAACAAAAAGCAACTGAAAGTTTCATTTTTGCAAGCTGTAAAGGTCCTTTCCCACCAAAAGTGAAATGAATAAGCCTCAGGCTGAAGGAAATGTAAAATCATGCCTGTACAGTAGAGGGCGCAGCTCAGAGAAACACAACCCATTTGTGTGATTCATTACACAATAGGCCTACTATGACTTCAAAATACTTTTACCATACTGCATGGTTTGTAAACTAGTACATTTTGACAGTTCCATTACATAAGCAGCCCCATATGGCTTTTCTGACGTACTTGCTCTACTGCGTTGCACTTGTTATAACGGAGCAGTTGAGACCTATAAAAGTCACAATAAAACAGATCAAAGACTTGTAGAAGTAAGCTTGAATGGCATGGCAGCTTCAGTGTTTTATCTTACGTTTGCTTTTGTTAAAACCTTTGTTGGGTATAGGTTTAGGGAGTGGTTTAGTACGTTATTTTCAAACGCGACACTCACAGGACATTTCCTTTCCAAACTGCCATGATACGTACAACAACCAGCATAATAATGTTGACAGTTTAACATTCATCTGTTTGGGATAAAACTAAACTCGATTTTAGCTTCACGCACTGGACGTTTCACTTTGAAAGAGCAATGTCAAATCATTTCCGAGAATTTCAACCTCAGCCACATTTTTCCAGTGGTCCTTCATTCATTTAATACTGAAAATTATCTTTAAACAGTATCATAGTTCACTGTAGTTTTCTGTTTGCTGTGCATTTGCTTATTCCACTATCATTAGCTTAGCAAAATGTCATTAGCTTAAAATGCTAATGTCAAACTTTGATGGAAACAACTGTCAGCTAAGTCTCCTGTGTGGAGCGCTATTTGCGTGACATGCAATGTTTTTGCTATGTAAAGCATGTCAAACCACTTATGAGTGATGACTTATGAGCTTCTGTTTTAGTTAGAGTGCTACCTCGAAGGCAGCTGCCTATATAGCTAGTAGATAGCGGTGTTGCTCACTAAGTTTTGGAAGAGAGCGACTATGTTGAAATTCCCTGTGAGGCATCTGGCTGCTCTTATCAGTTTCTTTTGCTTCTTTTCATCCCCTCTAATTCGGTTTCTTTCTCTCTCCATCTGTCTCTTTTTTCCTTCAAAGATTTTTGTAAATAATCGGCTTCATACCACGCAGAGAAACATTAACACACTGCCATAGAGGTCTGAGAGACGAACACGCTCAGCTCTTACACTGATATTACCACAGCACTGGTGTAGTTTCATTTCGTATGCTAAATTATTATGGAATTGACCGTCTTTACAGACTCAAACATAAATAAGTGCGGAATTTTCTTTGACAAGCCTCTATGAGGCATTTGCAACTTTGCATGTCAAGACGTCATGAAATATTGAGATGTGGTTCATTTTTCAGTGTGACTAAAAGTTTAAGTTAACTGTTAGGCTTTACCAGAGATGCTGTCTTGTACTTACAGATGCCAGTGAGATATTCCAAGAGTTTACCACCTCAACAATGCCAGCTGTTGGAGGCCCACTGGGCATATCACACACAGCTCTCTAGACACCTCATTCTTAACAAAGAACATAATTCAGTGCTGTTGAATGACATACAGCAGCCCCAAAATGATGCTGTGAGAAGAGTGAAGCAGAATTTTTGCACGAGTTTTACCATTTCTCTGAGTGCAATTCAGTTTGGGAGTTGTGAGAGTTATGTGCTTCTCCACGGGCTTTATTTCCACAAGTGTACCTGTCTATCTGGGAACCCAATGCATTCTCATCCCAAGGCGTCATATACCGACGCTTTTGTCAATGCGTATACTGTACATCCAACGCACATGGCACCGTTTAGCGTCAATATAACACGCTTCGGTTATGGGTAGGTTTAGGTCTGGGGTAGGGTTAGGGTTAGACCACTAGGAGGCGCCTTCTGCCCCATATAAATCTGTGCCTCATAATGACACTAAAGGGTGCCATGTGCGTTGGATGTATACGCATTGGCAAAAGCATCAGTATATGACGCCTTCCTGCTTCCTGTTGGTTTGTGTCTGTGTGATCCCTGCTAAACTTGTGATTTATTATGTTCTCAATCAGTTGAGCGCAAACTGTCCCACAGCCGATCTTGTTGGTCACCTCAGTCACAAAACCACCTGTCAAGAAAAGGTCAGGCTTCAGAAAATTTTTGGATGGATCCAATCGTGTCAAATTGTAATGATTCCAGATGTGCTACCAATGCTATACCAAAGTTAAAGGGATACTCCACTTTTTTTGGAAATAGGCTCATTTTACAACTCCCCCAGAGTTAAACAGTTGAGTTTCACCGTTTTTGAATCCATTCAGACGATTTTCTGATATTTAGAAGAATATCAGTAACCTGACAGTTTCTGGTCTCATTGACTTCATAGTATATTTTTTTCCTACTATGGAAGTCAATGAGACCAGAAACTGTCTGGTTACTGATATTCTTTTAAATATCAGAAAATCTGCTGAATGGATTCGAAAACGGTAAAACGGTTTAACTCTAGGGGAGATGTAAAATGAGCCGATTTCCAAAAGAATTGGAGTATCTCTCTAAGGTTCAGGGTAGCGTTAGGATTTAGGATGTGTTTTGTTTCAGTGCTGTTTTGGCAATAAGCACCGTGATTGACATGACCAATGTAATTTTTGGAATTGTCTGGATGTCAACGGTGAGAAGATACATTTTTATACATTACCTAAAATTTGACAAAATATTTGTTAATGATGCTCAGGATCTGTTACACACCAAGTACTCCGCCATAGTCTTGTCAGTCAACATGTCAGTCATAAAAATGGAATGGCTGTTTTCAAACTTACTGTTTTGATTATATTTGTTAGCCTATGCTGTCGTTTTCTTTGCTCATGGGAGTTCATTAACATACTGTGACAATGGCGGATGCATAAAGAAAAAAAGCGTGGGACTGCATTTCTTCATTTAATCTTCTATCCTTCCATTCTGTCCTCTCTTTATCCATAAATCTGAATCATTTTCTCTAACATTTGCTGAGGGGACTTGGAATCTGGCCACTAATTTGATATGTAATCTTTAGTTTGTGGTTTGTTTCTTCCCTGCTGAGAGAAGTACACTTGTTTATGTGTGTCACTTCTTCTAACTGCCCACTTCTTGACATGAAATGTGACTGCGTTCTGACATCACACTTTTGCAAAGTGTGCTCATTTTTTACCAACCGCACCAGCAGTTCTGAATTGCACTAATCTCAAACATGCCTTTATTGCTCATCTCTTCTCCTGCAATGAATTCAGCAGTTCACACTATAAACACACATTGTCTCCAAAATACAGCCCAACTTCTGCTATTTTTAATACAATGGACCAAAAACGGCCACCTTTAAACCATCTTACTGTTCCAGACAAACCTAGCTAAGACGTTAATCAAGTGTTGAGTTGATTTCCTTGATATTGAAAGTGCATTCAGAGTGGATCGATAACCCGAAAAAGAAAGGACCTGATCTCTTGAGACAGCTCTGGTATTGCTGTAGCCTTCTCAAAGGAACCAAAAATAGTCTGTGAATTCTTGCGAAAACCGATATGTGGCTCCTTATCATTTAGAAACTAGTGCAAGCTTTTTATGATGCCATGGGAACTCAACATGCCCCTTCCAGTGCTGTTTTTTTTTAAATATCTTACTTTTCAGAAAGTCAGCAAGTACAACAGCCCACAGCAAAGGCTTTTTGAACCTTCTGCATGTCAGCTGATTTAAAGTGGTTAACCAGAACACCGAATGACCCAGGCAGCCTGCCTTGAACCTGAGCCAGTGCTCTTGAACACTCGCTGAATCACCACCTTCATGCACCCGTGGGTCGAGTCCTGTTGATCAGGAGAACTTTCACACAATGCGAGCGGAGAACAGGAAACGGCAGGAAGGAAGAATTAATATTCAAGAACACATAGCTGGGAGCCAATCAGTATGTAAACACATCCGTTTATTCAAATTCCCTTACTTTATTCATCAGGCCGTGTCAGTTCACGCTGCTTTCTCGCTCTCAAAAGTGGTTACCGAATGTTTATTCACATCATCACTGCCCATTAAAAATAGACTGTAATGGTTTTAACTCTAGACTAGTAATCGGATATTTCCCAAAGGTTCTAGACTAAGACTGCTTGGTTGTTGCAGACAGATTATCTGTTGTAGTAAATGAGGAGCTGATGATTCCTTCACATTCTGGAGAATTCAAGGCCCGTTTGGTTGTCTGGGTGTTTGAGGGCTGTGGTTACACACTGTGAGATTAAGGATGGCTTATAATTAAAACTCTTAATTACAAAACAAGATGAAGAAGACTATGTGAAATGTCTCTGAAGCGGTTTTTCAAGCCATGAAATGCACTCTTCAACTCATCCTGGAACATTTTGTTCATCTAAGTTCATTGTTCATTCTGTTCATCTTTGTGTGTTTTCAAGAATGAATCTTCATCTCTCGTCGTCCCTGCAACACCGTGACAGATTCAGAATATATATACTGAATTTTTTTTATTAATAATAACAAAATGTAGCAACTTTAGAGCTAATGTTTTCAAACGTTTAAATTTCCTCACATATAAATTGTAATATAAACTGTGAGAAAAAAGTTTGACAGATTTTTATTGAGTGATAAAACAGTTTGTGATTAAAATAATCTGTCAAATAATAAATTAAATTCTGTATGTTTAAATTTAATTCAGTATAATTATCTATATATATATGTGTGTGTGTGTATTTGCAGTTCCTTTTACTGATCACTGGTGATATATATTATACATTTTATGCACAAGATTGATTTTATTTATTTATTTTTGAATAGCGCTGCAGGAGGGATAGATTAGGAAGAAAAATATCTGTGCTTCGTGGATTATTTTTGTTTGAAGTGTCTATCTGAGGTTCAAAATGAGGTGCTGCTGCACTGAGCTCTGTGTGCGGTACGCTGGGTATCTGGAGAGGGCTATCAAGGTGAAGATAGCATCTGAAAATGTTTTGGTTTTGATTTACTTTGTTCCTCTTCATCCCCTCTCTCTGATATTGAGAACGAAATACACAACATCTGTATTTCATTAATGCCAGAAAGCAAAAATCATTCAAAAAGGCAATATTAAGTCAAGTGAGAAACTTTGATTTTTGTTGACTCACATCCATCATAGACTGTGCTGCATAAATGACCTTTCAAAATTGCTTTTGATCACTTGCTTGAATAATGATCCTACTAGAGGATTAGTATTTAAAAGCGTTTTTCTGATTTTTGGGCTGAAGTTTGGAAGCTACTGTATACTTAGCAAGCAAGGAAACTGAAGCGATGCACCCAAATGTCCTGGGGCCACACAACTTCTGCTAATCTTTTAGCGTGAGAGAGCGGATGAGCAGCATGCGTGTACTGTATATAGGGCAGAGGATATTCACTAACACTAATTGCTTCGTCTGATTGAAATAATAGTTCATGGGAAAGATTAAAGCAGGCAACTGTGACTGAGTTTCATATACGTAGTGTAGTAGCTTGGTTATAGTGTAATTGTTGGTTTAACTTAAAAAATGAAGTGACCTGGTTGCCTTAATTTTAAGTTCGTTGAAATGGAAAAATTGAGTTATTACAATGAAGGAGATTGATTTAATCACCAGAAACTCAAAATATTATGTTATCTGAACAACATAAATTATTTAAGTTGATTGGACAAAAGAAAAAATGTTGTGATTACAAATCAGGAAAATATTTTTTTACAGTGTAGCAGAGGTGTTAAAGCTATTTTTTTATTCACTATATAAATAATAAATAACTTTTTATTACTCATATTCCAGTTGCTGATTTATTCAGATCCAGAATAAACATGGCTATGAAACGTCCACGCCAAGTAAAAAAATATTTTCCTGATTTGTAATCACAATTTTTTTTCTTTTGTCAAATCAACTTAAATAATTTATGTAGTTCAGATAACATAATATTTTAAGTTTCTGATGATTAAATCAATCTCCTTTGTTGTATTAACTCAATTTTTCCATTCCAATGATCTTAAAATTTTAAGGCAACCAGTTTACTTCATTTTTTAAGTTAAACCAACATTTTTTTTACAGTGTAACTGCACCACTGTCGCTGCGAGGCGTCAATCATCATCAAACAATCCCACGTCATGCAAATCTGGTCAACTTTCTTCTTTGCAGAACCTCAGGGAATTTACTTTCATTTCATATGCACTAATCAACTGTGGTGATCATAATTGGTTTTAGACACTGATTTCCCAATGTCACAAAACATTCAGCAGACTTTTTAAATGTTGTTTATGTATCATCTCTATATTGACTGTTGACTCGGTATATCAGCTTTCTTTATACTAAAGAGAAGACGCTGATGGCATAATCAGAATAAGCCTCATTCAAAGAGCGTGGCATCATTCAAAGAACTGTATGTTATGAAATAGCTAAGAAATCTATTTGGTGTCATCTGGTACCTCTGCTCATGATTAAAATGTTGCTGCCTTATATTGATTTCAGAACAGCTTTGTTGATTCTCTTAAACATCCAAGGCCAATATTATGAACTGTTTTGGGAGATTGTGAACTAAGCACTTATCTTTTCCATTCTTTTCTGTAAAGGTTACAGTCAGGTTGGCTTTCTGTGGGGTTTCAGAAATACGCTCAGCCAGATGCTTTTGATTGTTCTGTTTGGAAAAACAAGAATCAGTGTTTTAAAAGAGGTTAAATAGGTCAAATTCCACTAAATGCAGTAATTCCTTTTTATTTATGATGCACTTTGCTTTTCTATACGCAGTCAGCTCACATTTTATGGAGTTGAAAGTTTTTACGGAAAGCCATGCTTTGTGGCAAAAAAAAAAAAAAATCTTCTTGCACAATAATTTCACTGGAAATTAAACTAATGGTAGTTATCTCAGAACATTATATTTGAAAACTCATCTCATAAAAACTGTATTGCTGTCTTGGCATTTAAATGTTGCCTGTGGCTTATAGCGTATTCAGACAGCAAGAGACTTTAGGTATGTCTCAAAGACTGGATGCTTTAATTTAGTATTTATTTAAACAAACCACAAAGATTGACTTTTCAAACCACTGGGTTGATATTTATGTAACCTTAAAAGTGTTGTAGGATGAGATGAGAAGGAATATAATCATAAACAACTAAAGTTGCTTCCTCAAGAGCTGAGTTGCACATCTGGAAGTCCCTCAAAATTAAACATGCACTGTATGACCTACTGAGAAACACTCGCTACAGTATAAGAAGCTCTGCCAAAAAGAAACTAAAGATATTAGCTTCCGGTACATTTTCAATATTGGCCTTGGATGAAAATTTGAGTTTGAAAATTTGCAGTGTTAGACCGTAATCTCCCATTAGACTCCCATTAGATTCATTCGGCAGGATGGGAGGGGGATAGTCACAATCCCAATAGGGATTCAAATCCCACCCATTTCTAAGCTACACCAGTCTGTTCTATAAACATGAATGATAATGATGATTCTGAATGGTACATTTTGAGCAGGGTTGAGCAGGGAACAAAAAGGAAACTGTGTTGTAAATACATGTCTCGTCCATTCATAAGTTTGGGGTATTTTAATCATTTTTTAAATTATTTTAATAATTTTGGAAGAAGTCTCTCATGCTCATTAGGATTGCATTTCTTTGATCAAAAATACAGTGAAAAATAAATATTGTGAGATCTTATTACAATGTTAAATATGTACACACAGTATATATATATATATATATATATATATATATATATATATATATATATATTATTAATTTGAATAATTATTAATGTTGAAAAGAATTGTGCTGCTTAATACATTTGTGGAAACCGTGTAAAATTTATTTCAGGATTCTTTGATGAAACGAAAGTTTTATTTGAAATTCACTATCAGTTTTAAACAATTGGGTGCATCCTTGCTGGATAAAAGTATTAATTTATGACAGCTCTGGTTGGTTTCTTAACCAGGTGTATTTTATAGGTACTTTTAGAGAGAGAAAAAAATACACTTCTTTGAATTTCCCTTTCTAATTATTTCCAAAATGAGGCAGGAATATGTAGGAAGGAAAGTTATAACATTTCAGGCTATTTTCTCTCCAGATTGTTTTGCTGTGGCTTTCAAATAAATTCTCAATTTAGAAAAAGAATGACAAAATGATGGGGTGTGTAATTTAGGAACAAAAACCAAACATTTTATGTGCAGTGTTCTTGGTGCGGAAATGGCGATTCATAGTTCAAAGGCTGACATTTACACTTATTATTGTCTCTTTCACAGCATGCATAAACAGCAAGGCCCGTAACATCCATTAAATTCTCTGAGCATGTGCAGCTAGTTAATACACTGACTTTACAACAAAATGACCACAATTATCTAAGATAAGTGCTTTGACATAACTAAAGACTCTCCATTGCTCTGATCCTCCATCACATGTAATTCATTTGTAAAGATGCCCGCCGTGTGCTTCAAAAAACATGTAAACACTCCATTATAATGAACAGGTTTTGGCTGTATTTCAGCTACACTCATTACCAACAGGTGTATAAAATCAAGCACCCAAACAATTTCCTTAGACAAACATTTTTAGTTGAATGGGACCCTTTTGTGGGTCTGGCGTGGAAGACTTTGACAGGCCTGCACACACTTGAACTCCACTGAACACCTTTAGGGTGAACTGAAATGCTAAATACAAGCCAGTTCCCCCAACGCCAGCAAAAAGAAAGCAGAGTTATTGAAAGGAGTTCCGAATATGCTTCGGTTTCCATTTTATTTAATATAAGTGGCATTTTTCATAATATGGCACCTTTCCATCCCTCTTTTCCAGGTCATGTCTCTAGAACTGAAGCGGGAGGCAGCAAGCAAGACTACTCTTAGATACCATGACATCCTACAACTTCCTTTGTGCAGCTTTGATAGCAGTGAGTAATAAAACAGAATTTCCTTTTTCATGTTTTTATCAGTTACAGTAGCTTCCGTTGAGCTCACCGCTCCTCTCATTTTCGGTCCCCTCCTTCTAACAGAGATAAGTAGGTCATTAGGGTAGTTGAGATTTTCTTATGCAACATTTTACCTCAAAGTGACAGTTTTCTGTGGCTTTAGAAAAAGTAAAACATGATTGCATTGCATGTGATAAGATACTATGCACAAAAGCTGATGAGCAGCCCAATCAAATATAGCGTCCCTGGGAGATGAAACGTATCTCTGCAGCTCAAATTTACATCAGTTCATCTGTGTTTTCCTTTTGAGTCCATTGCAGAGCTGGTACAGATGGATAGTCACAGGAAACCGCAAGCCCAGAAGGGATTTGGCATAGCATTTGGTGTGCAAACTACAAAGGGGAAACACCATACCCTTGTAAAAGAGTTAAAATAAAGCTGAAATAAAATTGAAGGCTTAGAGGATGTCTCATAGACTGACTATATATGTGGTGTGCTGCGAGAGAGAATCTGCCTTTAATTTAAGATTTTTAAATTTTTTTTTCCTCTAGCATATAGTAAGAGCAGCAAACCTTTAGGACTGAATTTATTAAGGAACTATTTTTGAACTAGGTGGGTCATCTGAATTATGGGGTAAGCAACTATTTGCTCTTTGATTTCCTGCCAAGTTTCAAAGCCTCATTAGAACGGCATTATTTGTGGAATTTCTCCTTCGCCTGATCGTTGATAATTACCTGTCCTAAACAATTTCTTCAGGCCAGATGCAGTCTAATAATGAATAGGTACATAGCCACATGAATGCAACATGCCTAAACTGTGCTCTTTGTTGGGCAGTGACTATATACCAACAAATTAGGAGGGAAAAATCCCTTTGTATTGAAACAAAAGCATTCTTGCTATATTGGGGTATAGTCTTAATGGACACTTTACCTCTGATGCTCCATTAAGCATGTGATGTTGCTTTTATACAGCAGTTCAATGAACAAGTTAATAATAAGTAAACTTACATTTTCTACACAGTATTTCCATTTACTTTGTCTATTCTTGCTCCACCAACAAAAACAGTTGCAAACAAAATCACTGCAGTATTAACTTTTGCATGTCAATATCAATGCTGTTGAATGAGTCTTTTAAATTAATGATTCAATGACTTGTAAAAAAAAATCTCTCTTTTCATTGCTGAATGAATCAGTATGTTTGAATGAATTGGCTGAATGAATGATTCAATGACTCACCCATAGAAACAGTCACTTGTTGCCACTTACTGGCGTAACGATGTAACATGAAGACAGTGTCACTGAAATTCTTCACACTACTTCACAGATTGGCCTGCCTGTAATGTGCAATTAGGTACCAGTTCTGATATGTGGTTTATTTTTCCAGTGTTGCTACGATCACAGTGAGCAACCTCACGTAAGATTGAGTATATATGATGGAGTGACACTGTGAACATAAAGTGCAACAGTCAGAAGTAAAAGTCCATTCACTGTCTCTAAAAAGAAGTTGATATTGAACAATAACTTAACTCTTCCTAGAAAAACTTGATCTAGGAAGATGGCATATCGATGGCTTTTTAAAGCCATTTGCACACATTATTAAAATAATAATAATTCTTCCAAAAAAAAAAAAAAACATCTTTAATAGCTGAATTTGCAAAAAACTTTATGATTCAGTATAGAAAATTCCACCAATCAAATAGTTGTGTTGTAGCAAGCAAATCATGCTTAAAGTGATTGCAGGGAAAGCCCACTCCAATGAAGCATGAATGATGTAATTGAGTTGGTCTGGTATTGTCACGGCTTGGATTTTGTTATGATTCTTGTCTTGTGATCCCCTTGTCTTGTGTAGACTTTTGTGATTTCCTGTTTTGTAGTTTTTCTTGGTTATTAGCCTTCCCAGGTGTTTTTGATTAGCCACACCCCCTTGTTATCTTGTTTAGCTTGTTTGCCTTTGTATTTAATCCCTGTGTCTAGTTCAGTGTTTGTGAGTTTTTACAGTGTTGTTATGTTGGTTGTTCTGTGTGCAAGTCTGAGAGTCTGAGCCTGAGAGTCTGAGTCTGATTCTGAGTCTGAGAATCTGAGAGTCTGGGAGTCTGAGAATATGAGAGTCTGAGAGTCTGAGTGTCTGAGTCTGATAGTCTGAGTCTGATTCTGATAGTCTAAGTCTGATTCTGAGAGTCCGAGAGTCTGAGAGTCTTAGTCTGAGAGTTTGAGAATCTGATTCTGATACTCTGAGTCTGAGAGTCTGAGTCTGATAATCTGAGAATCTGAGAGTCTGAGTCTGAGAGTCTAATTCTGAGAATCTGAGAGTCTGAGTGTCTGAGTGTCTGAGTCTGATAGTCTGAGATTCTGATAGTCTGAGAGTCTGAGAATCTGAGAGTCTGATTCTGATAGTCTGAGTCTGATTCTGAGAGTCTAAGTCTGAGAGTCAGAGAGTCAGAGTCTGAGTCTGAGTCAGGTTTATTTAATAAAAAAACGTGCTGCACGTGGATCATGCTTCCTGCTTCTGCTTCAGCATAACAGCTATATGCTGTCAAAATATGTGTATATCTTGCTATTTTATTATATACTTAAAATGTATTGTTTGATATAATCAATAACTTGAAATTTAGTTGTTTTATATTTTTCCATCGTAGCACAGTTCTAGATGGGATCACTAAAGCCCCTAAGAACAGTCTTTTTTTTTTTCCAAATATTTTTTTGCTTCAAATGCAAGTTTTTAATGTTGTGATTCACCTTGTTGCTGGTTGGCTAAGTTTATGGTAAGAAAGTTTATGGCTAAGAAATCAGAGCTGAGAATGTTTTATAATCGTATATTAACAGTGCTTAAAACCATTCCGTCTGATGATGGTTCCTTATAATAGTGTTCCTTTCAGTATGAACAAGACTATTTTTGTGGTAGCTGATGCAACAACAGTGTAACTTACCTCTTAACCTCTGGCTAATGCCCACTCTCACACCATGTGTACCTTTGACATGTGAACTTCATGGATCACTCTTTCTGAAATTCAGCATTCACAAGCACACTCAAATTGCTGCATCTTGCACTCTTTCGGAAGACTTTGTTATGATATTCTGAAAAGCATGTTTCAATCTGTAGTCTCTCATTGTTTCCCAGTGAGAGTCTGAATGGTGTGTGATTGATAGTAGTTTATAATACTAATATTAATGTGGCACAATATCCTCCCACTTTCGCTTCTTTTAATCAGAACAGCATTCCTTTTATATCTGACCAAGCTTACACAATAAAAACTGATTATTTTGAGGTTCATATAATGTTTTCGGCCTCAAAGAAGGATTTGCTCTTTAATAAAGGACTGTGCTTTACTTGCCTCTTCCTGAGGAATGAATGTTTCAGGGTATACAAGTATAGGAATTTCAGCCTGGTCATATGATATTTCCTGTACTTCTCCAGCCATCCAGTTCACAACTGAAACATACGCAAAAAAACAATCTTTGGCAAGAATGTCTTTACTGCTAGGAAAGAGAAAGAGGATCCATACTGATTTTCTGCTTCTACATTTGGTACTTTTTTGTGCTTCTAATCTCCCCAAATAGTGGAATATAAAATGTTTAGAGTGAAATGATCACCTGAACAGCTTTTTGATTTGACTGAAGATGTTGAAGGAATATTTTGGACATTTTTGTTTTGTTTTTTATTGTTCTTGAACTATAAAATCTATTTCGGTCTCTCCTGTTCTGAAAAAAAGGATAAGCTTAAAGGCAAAAGCAATAATTTCGAATCATTTTACATTGAGATCTTGACTAACGAGGCACGTTTTTCGCAGATAATGCCAGGAGGAGCTCTAACAGATTGCAATTATGAATCATGTTTCCCTCAAGTCTGTGGATCTTCCCGTCTATAACAGTTGGATCATTTGACATGCAACATCAGCTTCTGATGTTTTGGACTGAAAATCTGTCAATCACAGTGATTAGAAGCATTGCCTAGGCACGATTTCACAAAACATGACTCATTTTCTCATGTGCAGACAGCCAAGTTACAATTTACGCTAAGAATGAATGCTCGTGATCATCATCATTGATGTCTTGAAACTCAGCCAGGACTGCATTCTGAAATTTTCTGAAAAGTTTTTGTAAATATGGAGGATTTCTCTCAGTATGTCTCTCTCACTTTTTCAGAATCTCGAGCTCCCCCCTCCCTTTGGTCTCTTTTCAGTGAATGCCCACAGTCACACAGGAGCGTAGAGGTAATTTGGGCTGCCGTTTTTCTCCAGCCGGGGCCCCAGCGCGCACCGCTGCGATCCTGTCAGACGCTGAGGGGCTGAAGTCACAGTCAGTCCTGGGTCTCCAAGCTCCTGCCAGCGGGACTCTGGCCTGGCCATTCTCATCCCAGTGACAACCAGAGAATGGAGTTTGTGACCCAGAATTTCAAGCTATACATGATATGACAAAAGGCCAGGCCAATGCATCTGCAGAGGGCAGGCGTATTGGCCCATGGTTCCTCCTCCTATACAGGCACATGGCTTTGATGTAAAGATGTACAGTTTGGAGAAAGAGTTTTCCTGTTTGGAAGAAACGGGGAGACATTATCTGATTGGCTTCTATTTAACTATGATTAAAGGAGTATTCTATACAAGATAAGATTTACTGACAGCACTTGTGGCGTATAATGCTGATTACCACAAACAATTATTTTGACTTCCTCCTTTTCTTTTTGATTGAGGGATTTACATTGGCAATAAATGGGACCAGTGTATGTTAAAATACTTTTTTAAATGTTCAAGCATAATAAGTAAACAATATGCATGTTAACATAATTAGTGAGAAAAAAACCAAACACTTTTTTTTACATTGCTATGACAATGTACTGCCTAAAACCCTAAACCAACCATAAAAATCACGTGAATTTTCTTGTGAAAAAGTTTGTATTATTTGTGCTAAAAGAGTGTTAAAGGAGGTGTTTTCACATTTGGCTCCTAAACTCCTTCCTGATAATGTTCTGAGTTCAGAGTCAGACACAGTCTCCAAGTTTAAATCAAGATCGCCTAGATTTCATATACTGCATTTTCCTAACCTTAGTTATAGCAGATCAAATGCACATGTTTACCTTGATTAATGTCAAGCAGCTAATCATTTTATTTTTGCTTCCATTTTTTTTCTTGGGATGCCCATCCCGAGGTAAATATGGATCCACTTTGAATCCAGCCTATTATGAAGACTTCAGATGCCCAACACCTGTGAAGAGACAGCGCCAACTCCTGCGAAGACTGCGAAGGTGAAATTAACGAAGGTATTGGTGTATAATGGTTGATTGGTATAGTTAATCATACTTTTTATAACTAGTGTTGAACTGAAGTGATGTGTTTGTTGAAGGAAATTGGGTTATTTGACATTTAACATGGTTTAATATTTGTTATATATTTGTTATAATGTTATATTTGCTGAGAAATGGTGGAACCCATGGGTATACATGCTCACAAGGAAGTGGTCAAGAGAGAAAAGGTTTTCTTTTTTGACTGGTGGTAGTGAGTGCTGTATCTGCTGAGTACTCTGAATTTTAATACCAGCTCCAAGGTTATTGTTTTGTATATTTAAGGTTTTTTTTTTCTTTTCTTAAGTTTTCTTGAAATTTTTTACGTTTTGGCATGTGGCACTTTCCTGGCTTGAGAGAATTGAGAATAGAGTGAAACTGGCATTTAACGTCCTCCATGTGTTGATTCAAAGAAGACCGCATCTTTGACGCACCAGTGCTATATTTTCTAAATGTTATAATCATTTGTTAACAGAAAAGTCATTACCTCAATGAGCTCATCGGCATTAAATTACTACATTGATTAAATGAATACAAAATTTTCTAACTGTGATTTTGTATATGTACATTTCTGAAATACATACCTTAGACAGTTACCTGGTAAGAGAACACTCTAATGGTAATATTGACTCATGCACTGTCTGTAAAGCTGCTTTGAGTTTGAAATGATGTGTATTGTGAAAAGCGCTATACAAATTAAACCTGAATTGAACTGTAATTTAAGTGTTTTATACATTAAGTTTTATTATTCAGCTTTTAAATCCAAAAAAATACTTTCATTCGCCTCACTGTAACCTTAAAGTGTAATCAACATTATACCTCAAATGTTATCAGTTAAGCTTAAAGGGATACTCCACTTTTTTTGGAAATAGGCTCATTTTATAACTCCCTCAGAGTTTAACAGTTTGGTTTTACCGTTTTCGAATGTATTCAGCTGATTTTTTGATATTTAGAAGAATATCAGTAACCAGACAGGTTCTGGTCTCAATGACTTCCATAGTATATATATTTTTCCTACCATGGAAGTCAATGAGACCAGAAACTGCCTTGTTACTGATATTCTTCCAAATATCAGAAAATCGTCTAAATGGATTTGAAAACGGTAAAACTCAACTGTTTAACTCTGAGAGAGTGGTAAAATGAGCCTATTTCCAAAAAAAGTGGAGTATCCCTTTAACTTATATATACTGGTGCAGGTATGACATCACTTTGTTGGCCAACCGGCAGTTAGCATCACACTGATTTGCTTGACAAAAACCCAATAGGATTTTCCCATGCTTTTGGATTGCTAAAAACAAGCTCTGTGATCAACAAAAGTTGGTCATACTTACAGGTAAAATTGATCTAAAAACATTTTCCCAGAACTTTTGAGTTAGAATGGTTGAATAAGAGCTGCATTGATCAATGAGGAACATTGCATTTGGTATGTTATAATAACCCACAAAAGCAGAATAGTCATGTTTAATCATAAGAATTATGTCATTGAATATACCCTTACCAATGACTCTCTGCATTTGTCATCATTAATAATGATACTAAATGTTTGGTGCAGGGAACATAAAGCAGAGCTAGTAAAGAAAATAGTTTGCGATTATGCTGTGGGTCCCTCTCATTCATTTGCTCCCCTCCCTTCTTCCTCTTTCTGTCCAGCTGCTTTGTATCAGCGTGGAGGCTTAAGCAGTTTGGGCATTGAGTTATCTTTTTCAATTTCTATCACAGCTGAGAGTGATTAGGTCACCATGTTGTCCTTATGTTTGACACGAGAAGATATGTGAGGAGATGGGTCAGGCAGCCGTAATGTAATGCCACGAAGGCTCAGATCAACAATACAACCACTTTTCTTAAACTAGCTGTCACAATTCATATTAATCAAAGTTTGTCTGACTCCATCTGGATGCCCAATCCCACACGTTTTTTCCAAGCACTCGCCATGGTCAGTCACAGCAGCGATACCATATGTAAAAAGCTCTCTCGTACATTACAAGATGATGATTTAGTGTGGCCATTCTTGGTCAAAAGAAAATGTCTAAAACGTCTAAACAAATTACTTTCGAGTTTTAGGAACACAGATGTGCTTTGTTATGAAGTGGCTGGCATAGAAAAGGTCTTTCCAACCTTAGCAAGTTTAATCAGACTATCTCTGTTTGCACATCTTGATGGATCCCTGCTTTGCTTAATCTGTAGTTTTCCTATTCCATGGAGCGGTATAAAATTGGGGAAGTGTCTGAATTTGGAAAAGACCCCAAGCAGCTGCTCTGGATCTTGGAAAGTGTCCATGTTCAGTTTAGCTCCGTCAGCACTCTGACCTGGCCATGCATTTGATATTTAAAAGCTTATTAAGACAAAACACACACATTTCCCCCCATGTTGATAGAAGATTCAGTAATTCTAAGCACTTAATGAAAATCATCTAGCTGATATAGACATATTTCAACACCTAAAAATCAGCCCCTATTTTCTATTTTGAGATAGTTCCCAAGAAAGCTTTTTTTAATGCAATATTCTGGGAATTTATTCTGAGGGCACAATCCAGAGCCCACTGTGGTTGGAGGGTATGGCCTAAAAATAATTTTGTTTGAGATCAACATAAGAGACATGCTATTGAGTGTGAAACACATTACATACGGAAGCCTGTATCTTATGAGGTCACTGTATCTTTCATCTCAAAATTGAATTTATTTCACCCATTTTTCACAAAGTGACTTCCACAAAACTGACTATATGTGACATTGTTTCTTGTAATAGCCACTCTGTTTATCATAAGTTTATGTCTCGCAATTGTGAACTTAATTCTTGAACTTTTTACTTTAAAGACAAGATTTAATAACAGTCTACTACCAATACATTCAAGCTTTGGATTTTGAACATGTCTGTTTTTCAATGTTACAACTGCAGTCCGAAGCTTTTTTTGGGTTAAAAATTATCCGAAATATGAATGAAACCTTTATTGCCCCAAGGGGGAATTTGTTTTACACTCATGGGAACCACGATAAACATAACCACAAAAGACATAGAATAGCCTAAACATAAAAAATAAAAAGCAAAAAGTGACATGGAATTATCAATTCGACAACTTAAGAAATCAATAAATAAATATATATATTCAATAATACACCTCTAAAAAACTTCTGAAATGTTCAGCAGCTTAAAGGAATCAATAAATAAATATATATTCAATAACACACATTAAAAATAAATCTATGTGCCCATAGATGATTCATTAATTGAATGCTCCTCGGCACAAATGATGTAATATGTCGTTTAGTTTTTGTTCGGGGCATTCTAAATGTACATCCAGAGGGGAGGAGGGAAAATTCTGTGTGAAGTGGGTGCAATGGATCCTCCAGTATCCTCAGTGCCAAATTGAGGGTATATGGGTCAGTAAGATTTGTGATGCTTTTCACATCAGATCTAGTGATTTTCCTACCCATTTTTGTCACCTTATCCAGCATGTTCCTAGAAATACCTCCCCCCCCCCCCCCAACACTGGATGGCAAAAGTCACCACACTCTGAATAAAAGTCAAAGAAAACAATGTCAGGGTACTAGTCTCTGCATTAAAACTGCGCGCAATTTTCTTAAAAAAAAGAGCCGTTGCTGTGCTTTTGAGTATCTTGCTAATGTGTTCGCCGACCAAGTGAGTTTGTGATCAATAATGGTACCCATTATGCTCATCCACAATCTCCATAACTGTCTCATTAATAGTAACCGGTTGCAATGGAGGGAGCTTGTTTTCTAAAATCTATGACCATTTCTTTTGTTCTTGAAATGTTTAAAATTAGTGTGTTTTCACTACACCATTCATAAAATTGGTCAATCTCAGTTCTGTCCTGTTCATTATCTGTTAAAAGCCCAACCAAGACAACATCATCTGCAAACTTAATCAATGAGCATTTGGAATGATGGCTGACACAATCATTTGTATACAGAATAAATAACAACGGTGATAAAACACATCCTATATTTGCCGTAATGATTTTTGACTGACTATGACCCGCTCTCACAAATTGTAGTCTGCCTGTTAAAAAGTCCTGAATCCACTTTACCAGATTAAGATTTACACCCATAAGTGTCAGCTTCTCTAATAACATGTTTGGCTGGACAGTGTTAAAAGCTGAGGAAAAGTCTGCAAATAGGATGCGAACATAAGATGTTTATAAATTCAATTTAGGAGGGTTGCTACTGCATCTTCCACACCTCTTTTCTCTTTATAGGCAAACTGTAATGTATCCATGTGTTTTTTAGTTTGTTCTTTAAAATGATCCGCTCAAAACATTTCATAGCAACTGAAGTGAGTGCTACTGGTCTAAAGTCATTCAGTCCATCTGGTTTGTGTTTCTTAGGAAATGGTACAATTTCTGCAGTCTTCCAAATCTTTGGGACTTTGTGTGTGTCGATTGATTTCTGATACAACCCTCTGAACACCGGGCTCAGTTGTTCTTTGCAGCTCTTAAGGATGGTGCCTTCCAGCCTGTCCGGGCCAGCAGCTTTCCGAGTCTTTACGTGGGAGAAGATCCTCCCCACTTCCTCACAGCTTACCCTGATTGAGGCACTTGCACTTCCTTCAAGGCTGATTGGATTTGCTGGTACACCATTCTCCCATCGCGCAAAAGTGTTCATTCATGGCATTTGCTTGCTCGACTGAATGTACCATAGTGTTAGAGTGGTGGTTTTGACCTATAATAGCTTTTATGCCCCTCCATGCCATGTGCGAATTATTTTCCTGAAGATGTCTTTCAATTTTATTTTTTACAGAAAAAAAGAGACTTCAACCGGACCCATGCGACAACAAGGATACTATCGGAAGGACATTGCATGTAGTCACGCAATACTGACGTTGTAAAACAAAGTATAATTTCCACGGTTTTGCGTGATATGATAACTAAGCGATTTTTAGATTTAATCAACGTGATTTACTGCAATGTCAGAACCATAACAAAAGTAGATGTTTCTTACTTGTTCAGATGACATTTTCCGGTGAAAATTCTTATGTTGGTCATACTTCCAAAAATAATAATCCATGAATCTAAATGCCAGTATCCACACCGGCGCGGTGACTGACAGCTACACACTCTCCTCAAACATTGTGTTCATCATCCGCACTGTGCCGTGTCAAAGTACAACTCGCGTAAAGTTGATAATTCCGTGAATGACTGCAATTGCAGATTTCGAACAGAGATGGCGACAAAGAGGAAAGACTGCGGACTGCATCTTTAAAAGTAATTTTAATTAAAACATATCATATGTTTTAAAAACTTAAAGAAATAAGCAGACGATCCTTTAGGGATCATGTGCTGGTAGCGCGTCAAAGCATTCATAAATATGCAGCTATAATGTGATTTTGAATTAATAATTGTTGATGTAGACTACCATGGTTAGCTACATAGTAATTGTGGTGTTGAAATATTTTTTAGACTGCTGACTATAGAACAGTGGCATGGAAAACGAACTTAATCCCGCTCCGAGAGCCCTCTAGTGGTCAGGAACTTTTGTTGTGGCTTATTTCCATTCTGTTGTACGTTTTCCGTTGTGTCAAGGCTCATTTCTCCTGTGATGTGGATTCTTTCCATTGGGTTGTGGCTTAATTTCATTTTGTTGTGAACTTATGTTTGCTTTTTACATTTTGTTGCGTTGTGTGCACTACTGGGCCAGCGTAGGCTTTCATACATTTCAGAGAGTCTTTTTGTTGAGTTGCGAATGTAAAATGCTGCAGCATTCTAGAAATCAAAATGTGAACTTGTGTGCACAATCTAAGAAATCAAAATGTGAACTTGTTTGCACAATCTATTAGCAACCTGTGTTCAATTGGATCATAACTTGAAAAACTTCTTCCCACCCTATTTTCTCACGAGAATGCACAAGACTCTGCCTGAACTGCAAGATATAGAAAAGAGTAATCCAGAACCTGTGAATCTAGACATTATATTTTGCTAAAGTTCAGTATGGTGGTTCAGGGACTTTCAGTGTCTCATCTTGACCCTTCTTTGAACACACAAGCCAACTTTCAGCATCCATTCAAGCTTTCTAGTTCTTATCATCTCATCAAAGGAAGTGAAGTTTACACTGAGTTGAGGTCACCCTACACTACAAGTCCAACACGCTACGGTCAGCCTCTCTCTCTCTCATTCATACTTTCCATTGAGGAGCCTACAGCTGGTGCACAGTAAAATCCACATTCACTCCAGGAAATCCTACAGTGTAGATAGGATCTCCAACTCCTTTCATCTAAACCTAAAACATAGCTGTAATGGAAAACCGTTTGTACTCTGCTTTGTCCAAATCTATAAGCCAATGAATCCCATGAAGCAGCAGATTTATAGTCACTTCAGAGATGATAGTGTAACTGTAAATAGAGAATAACTACATAAGAGTTTGTGGCTTTAAAGAGCAATGTGTATCGACCCAAGATGTGTACAGTGCACATATGCAGTGATTTTAAAAATCAGCTCATCAAAGTCTTCTTAAGATTTTAAGATGTTAGCAATTAGAGTCCAAAGTAACATTTGTTATTGATTATACTTAAGTGAATATTACACAAAATGCATAAGGATGCATTATTGCTTTACGTTATAATATCACATATATCAGAATTATATTGGTCTTCAGCCAACCTTTCTAATCACTGCAGCATTGATCACTGTCACTGAAAAACACTTGTCAGTCACATAAATGCAAATGTCAGTCATATAAATGCACATGTATGGGACATATGTCTTGGGACAGACTCAAATGCTTAAAAAGAGGGAAATTGCCATATACAAGGGGTTGTCATAGGGAAATCTCAGTGGACTTCACCAGTAAATGTCATATTCAGTTCAAGGTTATGTTTCATGTCAGGTGTTCAAATTTGCAATGCCCATTACTCTTTAAAAGTCGAAGTTTACGACTTTTTACTTATTTTAATGCTGTTTGTATTAACGTGAACATTAATTTGACTAAGAACTAGCCTATAACTTAAAAGTGAGAAGCAGTGGTGTGCTTATCTAACTGACTGTACAGTTTAACAGCACAATCTGAAGCTGGAACAAGAACATAATGCACGTGTATGGACGATCATTATGAGTAATATGTTTAGTGATTTTGAAAAAAAAGTTTAGTCTGCACGCTACATTAGCGACACATATGGCAGGAGTGGCTTTCTAAGAGAGGGGTGTCTCTTAGAGTACGCCCAAGTCTCGGCTAAAGTAATGAGCAAACTGGAGACCACCACAGTTGCATCGACCCCCTTTCTGCTATTATGCATGCAAACCAAGAGCTCCGACCGAGCGCTTGTTAGCGACATGGAAGTCACTTCTGTAAAGTAGAGGAGAAACGTTTTGAATGTGCCAACCGGACGGCAGAAAGCCCGGCTGAGCGCGGCTTCAAGGGACAGTGGAATACTGAATTCGGGCTTGCTTGCATTCATTTCTCTTAACGTGGACAATCATGTTTTTGTTCTTCTGGGGACTAAGCTTTTTTGTATTTTTCTCTGATTTCATGAATGCACTAACTTCAACAGGTAGTCCGCGAGATTCAGAGAAAGGTAAGAACTCGTTTCGTGCTCTTTTCTCTCTCATTCAACTCAGTACTACCTTGAGGCTCAGAGAATGAATGACTTTCCTCGCTTGCTTCAGAGCTCAGCGAGCAGTTTGAAGAGTCTTCGAGTAATAGTTTGAAACGTCAACTGACACCTGATTAATCTTTTGGAGTCTGTTTGAATGTGACAACTGTTTTTGGTAGCGGTTGCATAGACATAGAATTATGAAAGAAGTCGTGAAGGTTTGTTAGGGTGTGCATCAACACTGTTACCTTCAATTTGAGTTACAAAACGTGTTGCTAATTGTTTTTCAAGAAGAACAAAAGTATGTAAAGATATATCTTTTCTCACCACTTTTCTCTGTTTATCTGTTTTATTGAAAATATTGATTAATTTGTCTTCAATTAATTGCAGTTTATCTTAGGCTACTGTAGCCTAGGCTACGTTAAGTTAAATTGTGAAATTGTCAACCCTGTTACATTTCAGTTTACCTGTTAACCCTATGGTGCCGTGCAATTTACCCTCATTAGGTGTTACGAAAATGTACTTTGACAATAAAATTATCAGGCTACACAGCAAACGATAGGCAATTGATAGATACCGAATCTGACCATTTCTGTTCTCGTCCACAGCAATATTACCGCAGTTTGGCGCGTATGAGATTGTAACTCCGGCCAGAGTGAATGAAGCCGGTGACAAACTGCCAACGGGCGTGCACTTCAAGAGGAGAAAGCGGAGTACCGGCCCAATAACCGGCAACATCTCCCATCATTGGACCTCCCCACATGTCTATTATCAAATATCTGCCTTTGGGCAGGACTATTACCTTAACCTCACGCTCGAGTCGGGATTTATTGCCCCAGTTTACACTGTTACGATACTCGGAGCATCCAGTGAAGGTCATAATTCAGAAGAGGGGGAGGAGGACACGGAGTATCAGCACTGCTTTTATAAAGGACATGTAAACGCTGGGCAGGAGCATACTGCAGTAATCAGCCTCTGCTCCGGTTTGGTGAGTTTAAAACATACCTGTCAACACTCCCGTTTTTGCCGGGTTTCTCCCGTTTTTTAGCCCCATCTCCCGGACCCCTCCCGGTTTGTTATTTCTCCCGGGAAACTCCCGTAATTTGCATGGCCCAAACTCCTTTATGAATAATCGAACCAATATGTTTATCTAATGTTGAATAGTTGCCAGATTTGATTAAAAGCAGTATATTCACACAATCCACAGACCGTTTATAATTTCACCTGTTTGTCACTTCAACCTGGCAACCCTTTTACCCAGTTGCGCAGTCGCGGAGAGCCGATAGAGACATGATGGCAGGTGAAGGCGGTGTCCCCGCAAAGAAACTGAAGTAGGCTACGGTTAACGCGTTCAGGAATAATAGGGATAGCACAGAACAACTGAAGTAATTGCATGAAGAGGACAGACAGACTCACAGAGGCGATTGGCATCTCACAACTCGCACTTTATTCCCAAATCGAAGTCGTGTCCTCGTTACTTAATAAACAAAATAAGCTAAAAATTAGCATCAAACAGGAATTAACCGCATACATGGGATATTCGAGGAACACGGCACATACACGTGTTTGTGCGTGTATATTTGTGTGTGTGCACTTGTGTGCAGTTCAGCAAGGAGCGCACAGCTCTTAAAGGGGCCACACCTTATTTGGACCACACAACACCCCCCCCCCCCCCCCCCCCCCAAAAAAAAAAAAAAAAAAAACCTCCCGGATTTTGAAAACCAAATGTTGACAGGTATGGTTTAAAATATGTACTATTATTATCTCTATAATAATAATAACAACGATTATCATTATCACAGGCTAAATGCATCGGAAACTTTGCAAATGATCATGTAGGCTAATCTTTTGTATGTGATTAGGCTACAAAATTACTCACGTAGCCTAGGCTACTTGAACAGAAATGTGGTGCAAGTTAGTATCCTACATGCGCACCAGTTTTGAGGCAGAGTTAGAACGTATTTTCTCACACTTGTTAGTAGCTACATCATCGATCGTACAAATTTGCGCTGTACATGAGCTGGTGACGCACTCATCATCAGGGGCTTAAGTGTGCTGACGTCAGTGGCAGTCCATATATGGGACTCTCAGATGTCATTTGCTGATTTGACTATGTAACACCGTTTCTCACTGACCAAAAGCAGTCGTGGGAACTAGTGCAGTGATTCGAATGGATTATTTTTAAAGAACCTGTTCAAAAACTTCTTCAGCAGTTCTTTCGTCGTCACCTGGTCCCTGACATCACAGCAATGCATGCTCGAAGTCTAAATCATTCCAATGAAAACACTTCAGAAGAAAAAGAAATGAAAAGGGAAGTAGTCATTTAATGTGTCCTAATAAAGTCTGTTGCATACAGCCGTGATTTAGTTAATTAAGAACATCGTTTACACGAAACAACACTGAAATGAATTTACATCTCCCAGCTGAAAATGTTGTATGTAGACTGAAAGTAGGCTATTGGCTGTCACTGATCACGTGTTTCTGCAAACAGAGAGAGAAAATAACAATAATAATTTTACACCATTGTCATTGGTAAGACATCTGCTAGAACATAATGAAATATTTGCAATTTATGTTTTTCTTGAAATAAAAAAAAACATTAGTAAGAATATATGGTTACTTGTGTTTTGATGTTTTTCGAATAGCTGTCAATGTAGAAACACCATCATAATTGTTGCATTTACCTGCAAATTTTCAAAAGATTAAAACTTAAAACATGATTCAAAAGAATGACTGATGACAAATCAGTTAGGTCTAATGTCTCCTTAACAAACACCCAATCCTGGCTAGATTTAAGAAAACATTGTCAGAAAACAATGATCGATTTAAGTTTTTGTTTCAAAATGTGCTAGGAGCTGTGGATTTGCTCTCTGCTTCTTGCTGGCTTTATCTATTAGAAAAGTTACATTTCAAAACATTATGCTTTGTAAATGTAGCAGAATTTTCTGATAGTTATCAACCACATTCTGCATTCATTACCCCCCAGAGGCCAGTATACTGATATGCATGCAATGTATGTTTACTTTATCACTCCATCGGCCACTTTTAGGGTTTGTACATAAATAAAATCTGAGCGGAATGTTGCAAGGGCAATTTACAGTCACACACAGAATGTGTGCATAGATTTCACTGGCCTTGGACCAATTTAAACATTGTCGTTGTTTGTTTTAGCTTGGCACTTTCAGGTCACCAGAAGGGGAGTTTTTTGTGGAGCCCCTTCACAGCTACAATGGTGAACATTTTGAAGAAGAACACATCAAACCTCATGTCGTGTACAGAAAAGATGCCTCAAAAAAGAGTGTGGATGATCTGACTGCATGTGAAACTTCAGGTAAAGTCCTATATTTTGAGTGGGAATTAGATCATTTTAAGCATTAAAGGGATACTCCACCGTTTTTTTCATATTTCACTATTAGGATCCAAGCAGAGAAGCGACCAAACACCTCCACGTTTTCCCTATTTAAATACAGTTACACAAATAGTGTAACTCGACCAAGAATGGTGGCACAAAATAAAGTGTTGTGCTTTTATAAGCGTGTAAAATGGATAACTATAATGTATGGTGGAATACCATAGCAAGTGCTTGGGAGCACTTCGACTTGGCGCAGTAATATCATCACTTGTAAAAAAAATCCTTGCGTAACTGTATGTAAATAGGCTTAATAGGGAAAAGGTGTTTGGTCGCTCCTCTGCTTGGATCCTAATGATTGAACTGGGCTAAGCTAAGTGCTAACAAAGTTTCATTGCAAGATAGAGCGTTTTAGTGCACGCACTGAGACGAGAGAGGTATGTATCAACTTGTCTTACTTAAGGGAATAACATAGTGTCACGATTCTCCAAATCCTCGATTCGATTGCATTTTCGATTCTAAGGTCACGGTTCGATTCTCAATTTTAATCAGTCAGCCAATCAGGATGATCTCTGTCTTACATGCGCTTAATGAGGCACACACGCAAGGTCTCGCTCTCTCTCCGTCTTTGGCGTGCGCGCAATACGGAACTTCCGCGAGACTTGGGATGTCTGCAAACTTTGCCTTTTTTGAAGCACGAACGTTGTCAACTGTCACTGGAAATCCAAAAAACTTCCACACCAAGCCGAACGGATTTGACATGGGGGCGTGGCAGCATCGACGATCCCATTTTTTTAATTCAAAGGTCGACATTATGAATTAATTTCGATCGAAAATCGAAATCGTGACACCCTTAATAGTTTCATATGAAAAAAACGGTGGAGTATCCCTTTAAAGCAAACCAATGATGGTAGTAGTCACATTAACAGAAATGCAACAGATACTGTCCTGGATCTTGACATTTCCGAAACATGCTTGAAGTAGTTGACCAATCACAACACACCCGTCCAGCCGAACAGTCAGAGCACATTGTGCTTATAGAAAGGAGGGGCTTCATAGAAACAGGAACTACTGTAAACAGAGTGTCATGACAGAAGAGAGGAACATTTAAGCATAAAAACCTATTTTATTGACCCTAAAAACAAAATTAAAACTTTGAAAAAGTGCATTATGTCCTCTTTTTCAAAGTAAGAATCATTAAATTATTATCATATTTTTTTGTGTAGCTATGAAAATGGTATATGCTAACTCATAACTAATTTACCCAGTTATAATTCTGTAAATCTAAATATGGCGATGGTTATATGAGTGTATCACAACCACACTAGACATGGAAACAGATACACTATACTGTAAGTCTATACTGTAAGCAATTTCCATCCACCTACAGTATATTTGTATGCACATTTTCGGAGATTGCATTAAAAAACGCTGGATGGAAACACCAAGATACACATAAATTCAGTTTGTCTGCTCAGTTGAGGTGGATGATTTTTTTTTTTTATCCGATAAGAAGGCATGCACATAAACTATGATGGAAACACATTTACCCCAAAAATCCCTCAATGTGCAACAAATAACTCACTTGACTTTTTCTCAACAGTGGATGTGATTGGATAACTGCTGTAAATAGCGGACAAATTTCATTGCACAGCATCTCAAATTGTTGGTTTGATCATTCTAAAATGTTTGAAGCAAAGTCTGTTATCAGAATAATTTGGTATAATGATGACCTCCCAGAAGTGTCGCAAATAATTGCATTCACAAACAGCAGGCATTTCTTCTGTGTGCTCTGAGATGCAGGTCATTCATAATGCAGGAAAAAATAGCCTCAGTGACTTCCCTGATTGCAGCACCTTCCATTTTTATTATATATAATTTGTACCAATTTCCCAGACAGTGAAGATTTTGTTCTCATGAGCATAAAATAGGTGTTTCACGCAATATTCCAATTTTGCATATAAGTTAAAATCCCAACCTTGAATGGAAACATAGCTATGGATATTCAAATACTCATAGTATCACATTCATGTGATCTTTTACATCCTTTGCTTTTCTATTTTCAAATGTCATTGAGTAGAAGTCAGTGGAACAGGAAAATCATTGGAAGTTCTTGGTATCAGTCCTATCTTAGTTTACTGCCTCAAAATCCTGTTGATTCTTGCTCTTCCTGTAGCTTGAAGATAAGGAAACTCAAGAGGCACAATACCATGAAAGCCACGTGGTGAGCTGCATTGTAATAAAGCAATGCCAGTTTTAAGTGTTTGGAAATTCAATATTACAAAAATAAATTTAGATAGGGCTAATGCACACTTCTACAGTATGTATCAAGAACACTCAATGGCAGCATGTTTTTTTTTGAACTTGGTATTGTGTTATGTAATGGAAGATTTTGGCCCCCATAAATGCTGGGAGGAGAACTTGATTTTTATTGAAAACTCCATTGTGGCATTCTTTTTTTCTAGTGGAAGAAATAGGATTCTTTTGATTCCCAGCTTTTTTTGTACAAAAAGAATACTTATTGTTTGATGTTGAGTAGAAGGTCATGGTTGTGTTGAATTTTTGTCCTATTTTTAGTTCATGGAAATTAAGGCTATTATTTTTGTTGCTTTTAAGTTGTCATTAAAATGAAGCTCTATAACAGTCCAATATAGTAACAGTCAAGGCGGCAGTACTTATAGTTCATATTATTTGTATTGTTTTTCTCCTTCATTCCAGGACATATAGAGCCACATCACAGACACAGGAACAGACTAAAGAGAAAGTTGCCCTCAAGCATGCTGTCCGACCTGGAGACTCTTAATTCCAGGCTCTTCTCTGCCCCCTTCCCCTCCTCAGAAAACAAGCACAACTCCGCTAATGAAAGCAGTGACTCCAAGCCACACCGGAGATCAAAGCGTTTCCTCTCCTACCCCCGTTTTGTTGAAGTCATGGTTGTGGCTGACAGCAAGATGGTGGAACATCACGGAAGCAACCTTCAGCACTACATTCTTACGCTGATGTCCATAGTAAGTTCTGCCTAGTAATCAATAGTCTTCTGCTTTGGTGGGTCTGTGTCTGATGCGTTAGGTCTATGTGACAGATCATCAGCATGGGGTGAATATGACAGACTTGATGAATGTGAATATAAAACAAATAAAATCAGGTATGTTGCATGCACAGCATGCTTTAGATGTTTTTTCATTGGAACTCAAAGGGAGGTTAGTTGACCTATATTTTGATCTTGGCAAAGGCTGCATTCTCAGCAGGACCTGGCAGCACAAGCTAGTTCTCAATGGCCAAGAAAATGTTTCCCATTCTCCCTTTAAGAACGCTCCACTCCTGCCTGGCCCTCTTTGATGAGAATGGCCAGATTCATGCCCCCCATGGTTCGGGTCCCGCGTCTGCTGCGGTGCGGCGGCTTAGATCATGGGGGTCGCACATGGAGCACGTGGAGGAGTTTGAGACAGGCCCAGCCCTTTTCATCATCTCTGGTGGGCAAGACTTATTGTGAAGGTGCATGCCTTCACAAATATGGCAGGGAGCAGCCCCAGCCATAAGCCTACAGCTCCTCACATGGAAAGCAACAGAAGGAAAGTGTTGCTTCTCAAGCCCCCCTCAACAAGCTTGACAGCATTCTTGCCCTAAGCTTCCTCTGAGGACCGCCATTCGGTCCTGGAGGGCCACTGTCCTGGAGAGTTTAGCTCCAACCCTGATCAAACACACCTACCTGTGAGTTTCTAGTGATTCTGAAGACTTTGATTAGCTTGCTCAGGTGTGTTTGATCAGGGTTGGAGCTAAACTCTGCAGGACAGTGGCTGTCCAGGACCGAGTTTGAGACCCCCTGCTCTTGAAGAATGCTTAAGGGAAGAGATCCTGACTACACTCTCAGGCCAAGTTCGGGTGCACCCGCTCCTCCATGGAGCCCTCAGGAAATCGATCTGCCAATTGATCATCTGTGTGGAAACCTCTACCAAATGTGTCTCAATAGGTCCTGTGGACAATAGAAAAGGGGTACAGAATTCAGTTCGGTTTTAGGGGGTGTTATCTACGGTAGTGGGCCTTGAGCAGACTCCAGTGCTGGAACAGGAAGTTCAGCCTCTCTTGGCGAATGAGGCCATATAGCGTATTAATCCTTCTGAGAGAGATTCTCGGTTCTACAGACGGTATTTCATAGTTACAAAGAAGGATGGGGGTTTGCGTTGTGCGTCCATCATAGATCTCAGTCAGTTAAACCTTTCTTTGAGGGGATACAGGTTGAAAATGTTGACGATTCCTCTTATTGTGACTCAAATCAGATCTGAGGACTGGTTTGCCATGATAGACCTAAAGGACGCATACTTCCATATTTCCATCCTTACTCAACAAAGTAAGTTCCTGAGGTTGAGAG
This sequence comes from Cyprinella venusta, assembly GCA_038021265.1. Lineage (NCBI taxonomy): Eukaryota > Metazoa > Chordata > Actinopteri > Cypriniformes > Leuciscidae > Cyprinella > Cyprinella venusta. The sequence continues at coordinate 17,769,012 of CM075879.1, forward strand.
TCGAAGCTTACCAGTATTGGGTTCTTCCGTTCAGCCTAGCATTGTCTCCCTGCACCTTTACAAAGTGCATAGATGTAGCTTTGGCTCCTTTGAGATTCCAGGGCATTCGTGCACTCAATTGCATCAATGACTTGTTATTAATAGTTGAGTCACAGGAGATGTTGTCCTAACCCACATACGGCGCTTGAGGCTAAGACTGAACTCCAAGAAGAGAATGCTTTCCCAGTTCAAGGGACAACTTTTCTAGAAATAGTTTGGGACTTGGTTACCATGCAGGAACGACTGTTTTCTGCTTGTATTGGCCAGATCATCAGTGTGAAACAGTTTCAAAAGCTGTTGGAACCCATGGCAGCTGTGTCCAATGTGCTACTCTTGTACATGAGACACTTGCAGTGGTGGCTCAAGACCAAGGTTTTTTTTGGGGGGGTGATGGAGTCAATTTGGAGGCTTAGGGCAAGAGTGTATATTAAAATGTAATATAAAAAATATCTAACATTATAGTATACCGTAAAACTGTATTATAAGAACTATGGGATAAAGGCCAAAACCAGCCAGGTATAAGTTTAAACTTTTAAAACTCTCTCGGCCCCATAATTTGAGAAGTAATTAGAAGCTTTGACAATGAATTTCAATTGTCTGTATTCTCTCACTCAGGTTTCCTCCATCTATAAGGATCCCAGCATTGGAAACCTTATTAACATTGTTATTGTGAAATTGGTCATTATAAAAAATGAGCTGGTAAGAGTTCACCTCTTTTAAATGTGCTTAAGTAGTTATTTAAAGTTAAGCCCTAAGTATTTCTGTAAGGGTAAATGTATTCAAATGTTTCAGTATCACCTGTCTCTATTCTTCTGCAGGATGGTCCCATTATCTCTTTCAATGCACAAGCCACTTTGAAAAACTTCTGCATATGGCAACAGAGTCAGAACCACATGGATGACAACCATCACTCACATCACGACACTGCCATCCTAATCACAAGGTGAAAGAATTTTTATTTGTGGGAGGTTTAGATTCTGTATTTTTTTTATTATTTATGGTGTGGATACATTTGGTGTGTAGCGACAACTTTTCAAATTGGGTTACATATTTTCAAGGCTAGAAAGGCTGTGTTATCAAATGGTATCCAAGTATTTGTACAAACTTGTAAAGCCTTGTTCTAATTTTTAGGCAGGACATCTGTCGAGCACGGGACAAGTGTGACACTTTAGGTAAATCTTTTTGTGAAAAGAGTCATTATGATCCTATTAAAGCTGACAATGAGGATGATGTCAACGATGGCAATTACAGAAACAGCTATTATTGATATTCCTTTAGTTTTGTGTTCTCTCGTGCATTTTTAGGTCTTGCTGAGCTGGGTACAGTTTGTGATCCCTATAGAAGTTGCAGTATTAATGAGGATAATGGACTCAGTACTGCTTTCACCATCGCTCATGAGCTCGGCCATGTGTGAGTACTGATTTTGTGAACTGTTTTGCTTCATAAATGTGCTTTATGTCACTTTGTTTGGTGTTTTACTAAGTAGCACAATGATAGTTACATTTTTAAAGGGATACTCCACTTTTTTTTGGAAATAGGATCATTTTACCACTCCCTCAGAATTAAACAGTTGGGTTTTACCGTTTTCGAATGTATTCAGACGATTTTTTGATATTTAGAAGAATATCAGTAACCAGACAGTTTCTGGTCTCCTTGACTTCCATGGTATATTTTTTTCCTACTATGGTAATCAATGAGACCAGAAACTGCCTTGTTACTGATATTCTTCTAAATATCAGAAAATCGGCTGGATGGATTCTAAAATGGTAAAACCCAACTGTTTAACTCTGGGGGAGTGGTAAAATGAGCCTATTTCCAAAAAAAGTGGAGTATCCCTTTATAAGTTTTAAGTGTGACTTAAGTGTCCAAAGGCTTTCTATGAATGCTCTTTGGACTTTGCTTGAGAGGAGCTTTTTATTACACCCAGAATTAAATTATCTTTGAAACATTAGTAGTGTTTCTTTCATTTTTGGATGTTTGGGGGAGATCACAGATCGTTTGGGGTTGCCTTTTGTATAGTTCGATAACAGTGTGTCTGTGTCTGATATGCAACCTCTCAAGGTCTTTTGCAGAAATGACTTAACTATCAGTAATACTCTAGTTTTTTTTTAGCTTAATAGAGTCTTCAAGGTAAATAGTAAATAATCTAAATTCAGTCATTATTTCAGCCTATTTCATGTCATAGCTTGGTCAACATCCTCATTTACAGGCTATCGTTCATCCCACAATATTGTCAAATGCATCTACACCAAATTCGCATGTACAGTCAAATGAAAAATTACCCCTAAAAGAACTCCCTTTTTGAATTCCATTCTTATCCGGTGGCAGGTGGTGACATCAGTGCCGTGCGCTTGAGTACGGATTTAGTCCTGGTGCTTTACAGTGTAATGCCTTGTGCACCACCTATTCACTTGTAGTATTTAAATAATATTTCATTTTTATTTTAAAATGTATCTAGAACACGTGTTGTTTTATTAAATCTATTAATCAGCCATTAATCAGTTATCCTGCATAATATGAAAATAATTTTATTAGTATCTGCCAACTAATCAGCTTGCTGAATATATCAGCCTGTCACTACTTCTCTCTACTGGCTTTTTCATAGGGTCATAGTACAAATGTGAAAATATCTGATATTGGTCAGTCTTACAGATACTGTGTGTAACCTGCTCATCATGTTGTCCTGTTTGTGTGTGGCTTTTCAATCATGCCCTCAGGTTCAACATGCCTCACGATGACAGTAACAAATGCAAAGAGGATGGAGTCAAGAACCAGCAACATGTGATGGCCCCTACGCTCAACTATTACACCAATCCTTGGATGTGGTCCAAGTGTAGTCGGAAATACATCACAGAGTTCCTCGAGTATGTAAACCCCTTTTACACTTAGTTCAGTGACAGGTTGTTATTGAGCTTGTGATGTTGTCTTGGACTCTTGAAGCACCACCGAATGTTTAACGTCCAGCTTTGGCATGCATTTGTTTTATTCTAAACATTCTCAATTGAGATGGAAACTTGGTCATCTGTAACAAACGGAACAGATTCTCTTTTATTGTGTGTGTTCGATCACCTACTGAGAACGTTTCTGTTGTTTGTCTCTTGTTTGTTTTGTTTTCTTTCAGCTCATTCGTTTATCATTTCTCATTAGCACAGGGTATGGTGAGTGTTTGCTCGATGAGCCGGTTTCTAGGCCATACAGTTTGTCCCAGCAGCTGCCTGGACAGATATATAGCGTCAATAAACAATGTGAGCTGATATTTGGGCCTGGAACACAGGTGTGCCCATATATGGTGAGAAGATCCCTCAAGGAATTGCATAACATACTGACATAGACATCTTCTAGTGTGTATTATCTATTCTGAAATGTTTTTAAATAAAAGACCTTAATGAGAATCTTTTTTTTTTTGGTTACATGAAGTAGAGCTTGTTATCTAGTGACTTTCAAAGCATGTTACATACAGGCATCGTTACACAATTTGTGTGTAAGAGTTAGATGTTAAAGCTAACATTTCAGTGTTTGGATGTTGTGCAGACACAGTGCCGGAGATTGTGGTGCACCAGCCCAGATGGAGTTCAGCGTGGCTGCCGGACCCAACACATGCCATGGGCTGATGGGACAGAGTGCTCTCCAGGAAAGGCAAGCACTTCAGAAAACAAAATTTACTGCAACATGCACAGTGTTTGGAATTGTGTTTGAGCTTCCCCTATTCCCCCCTTAATGAAACAGAATGGGTTCGATCAGCGATCAGCCCTTGTCTATGGGTGTTGTTAAAGGAGTAGTTCACTTTTCAAAAAAAATTTGCTGACAATTTACTCGCCCCCATGTCATCCAAGATGTCCATGTATTTCTTTCTTCAGTCGAAAAGAAATTACGTTTTTTGATGAAAACATTCCAGCATTTTTCTCCATACTGTAATGCACTTCAGTTGGAACCAAATGGTTCAAGGTCCAAATGAGACTTTCAGTTCAAACTGCAAACTGTTCAAAGGGCTTTGAAAGACATCAGACAATGAACAAGGGTCTTATCAAGTGAAACTATCGCTAGTTTTAAAAAAAATAACAAGTTAAGTTTAAAATAAGTTTAAGTTTTATAAGCTCAAATGCTCGCCTTCACATTCGTGACTCTCCTGTTCGAACTCATTCATCAAAATGAACAAATCTTTTCCCGAGTCAATTCGTTCGTTTTGTTCATTGAATGAACCAAATGGCTCGGAAAAAGATTTGTTCATTTTGATGAACGAGTTCGAACAGGAGATGCACAAACGTGCGCCACAGAACAGAGCAAGGCGAGCATTTGAGCTTATAAAACTTAAACTTTGTTATTTATTTATTAAATGAGCGAACATTTCGCTTGATAAGACCCTTATTCATCATCTGGAATCGTTTAAAGCCCTTTGAACAGTTTGCAGTTTGTACTGAAAGTGTCTTTTGGGCCTTTAACCGTTTGGTTCCCATTGAAGACCATTATGTGGAGAAAAATCCTGGAATTTTTTCATCAAAAACCTTAATTTCTTTTCGACTGAAGAAAGAAAGACATGGACATCTTGGATGACATGGGGGTGAGTAAATTATCAGCAAAAGTTTTTTGAAAAGTGAACTACTCCTTTAAATGACTTCTTGGGAAACATTTGGTAGTATTTAAAAGAATAGGTCACCCCAAAATTAAAACTGTCAACATTGACTGACCATCATGTCGTTCAAACCTGTTTGACCGTATTTCTGTGGAACATACAAAAAGATATTTTGAAAAATGTGCCTCTGGTTTTTATTTTTGTCTGTACGAAGACAATAGTGTTCGAACCCCGACATTCTCCAAAACATCTTTGAATATCTTCCAAAATATGTTGCGAAGTAGAAAGAAAGTTATACAGTTTTGGAACAACATGAAGAAATTATTTTAGTTTCTGAAGTTATCATTTTCATCTTTGCGTGGATTATCCCTCTAGTTTTTCCTATGAAGTTGCAAGGCTGGTTGCTTGTGGACAGTTTGGTATGTTAATAGTTTTGTTTAATTTCAATACCCTGACATTTACTCATTATGTCTCTTGAAAAAACTCCATGCAGTAAACACATTACATTTGTGCACATGTTGGAGTTGCAAAGCAGATGAAAAGCAGATTCTTCGATGTAACTTCAAGCACACATTTCCCCCAAATAGCGACCAAATCACTTCCACAGTGACACTCGTCCACGCTGATATATTGCTTTGTTTTTGCCCTTGTTTTACAATGCTTCCCAGATTGTGAACTCTAGTCAGAATTGTGCAGTGGTAATGATGGTAAACAGCATTGCATCTCTCATGACCTCCATATGAAAAGCATTACAGATAAAATCTCAAAAGGGCAGTTTTACAAGGTTTCTAGGTATTTCAACAATAACTGCAAATGCATAATTTTTTCTTTGAATGCCGTATGGCGGAATGCCTTTGCTGTGGAATCATGCAACTCAATGTATCTAGATATGCACAGAATCAGTCTCTTGCATATTGTTTTGATTTTAACAATGGGAACACCCAATGTGGGTTGTCTGGTAATCATTGGGTGAAACTGTTTTAAATCAAAGCTTGACCCATGTGCAGTGACATGGCAGAGTAGTGCTGTAGCTTGATGCTTCGCTCCGTGAAGTTTGTTGCACCTGAAAATGTTGATATGAATTATATGAAATGGATTTGTATGATTAAGAAAACAAACTAAATGATTTTATACTATTTTAATACCGCTTAATACACTTTTAGTATATACAAGTATATGTTTTAATGTACTATAAGTGTAACAGTAGTAAACTTTAAGTTGACAACTAGTTCATTAGCCTGGTAATACCAAACTCTGCTACTTCGCTTTGCTTCATAGACAGACAGTGTTTTCTTTCCAGCAGGTGGGGGTTTGGTGTAGGGCCTTGTCTGAAGTATAAAATCATTGGTTACCCGTAAGACATACGTTTACCTGTAAACATTCAAAATTTTTAAAGGAGCTGTATGCAAGAAATTTATTTCAATTAATCATAAATTTTCCCTTATATGTCACTAGACATTAAGAAATCGTGTTAATTTCAAATACTTATATCACTGACAACAGTAGTCCGGCCAGGATACTGTCATTTAAAAAGTGTCGCAGCCCCTGACTGATGTTGTCAAGTTCTGTTTTGTTCTGATGCGTCACCCTCCACCGATCTACCAATCACGGACTCAGTAGTGTTGCGGCATTCGGGTTGCCAGCTCTTCTCCAGATATAAACGTGTTGGAATCGGATAAAAAAAATTTTAGCGTTGAAAAACTTGATATGAATCCGAAATACTTTGTTACAACGTCCGAAATAAAAGCTACTAGTTAAACTGAGCAGAAGTACTACTAGTACGAAGGCTACTAGTTAGATACTACTGTTTTAATACTTGAAAAATACCTTTACTGCACTTTAATTTTAAACATTTTATTTGCTTCATGCATCCTTTTTTATTAACACTTGAATGTTGGTAAGGGTAACATTGGGCAACATTTTAAACAAAAAAAATTGAGAAAATCAAATTTTTGTCAAAGACTGCGCATTGATCAGATTCAGAACGATGATCAAAACACAAATAGAAAAACGATGTTAAACAAGTATGTTTGATAGGCTACTACTCTATCAAAAGAGTTAACACAACTACAAGCCAAGTATACTTTGAATGCTTATTTATACTTTTAAGTAAATCTCGATCAAAAGATTGAGTACCAGTACAGGCCAAATATACTTGGACTTTTCTCTCAATATAAGTCAATATACTTTAATATTACACTTTAATATACTTAAAGTGTAATTTTAAGTATATTTCTGAGAAATACATAAAGAATAATTTTGAGAAGTATATAAAATGTAGACTGAAAGTATGCTTTCCAATTTTTAGTTGAAAGGAAGTATACTAATAGAATACTTGAATAGTCTTTTTTTTTTTTGTGAAGTGATGCTCTCTGGATAAAAGTGTCCGCCAAATCTAACACGTGTCATTTTGTTCCAATTCACTAAACAGTTTGTTGAAATCAAACAACTCAGCCAACCATATGCTGAACAAGGAGTGCTTTTGAGTGAAACAAAAATGACAGCATTCAGTATCAACAGCATTCTTCGCCATTCTAGTTAGTGGCAGTCATGACTGATTCTGCAATCATCTTTTCTCTGTTTTCTCCTCTTGCAGCATTGTAAACATGGCCTGTGCATCCCTAAAGAGCATGATTCTGTTCCAATAGAGGGGGCCTGGGGCGTGTGGAGTCCCTTTGGCACATGCTCAAGGACCTGCGGAGGGGGAATCAAGATCGCTGTGCGCGAGTGCAACCGACCCGTGTAAGCTGCCACTCTTTGTAGTCTAGCATTCTCAATGGACTGTGAATTGGCACCAGGTTTCTCAATGTTGCTTGACAAATGACAGCAGCCAATTTAAAAAAAGAATATTCTTCAAAAGTGCACTTGGGTAGACAGCAGGCTTTGCTCTGTTTAAATTGCAGTCAGACAGAAAGATGGTCAAGAAAACAGAAGGGACTTTCTAAGAAAGGATTTTGTAATAAAAGTTTTCCCAATGTGACCATGTGCTCTGATTTTGTGTTTTTATGACATTTAGGCCCAGAAATGGGGGAAAGTATTGCGTTGGACGAAGGATGAAATTCCGTTCCTGTAACTCTGAGCCATGCTTCAAGCAAAAGAAAGACTTCAGGGAGGAACAGTGTGCCAACTTTGATGGGTTACACTTCAACATCAATGGTCTACCTCCAAATGTCCGCTGGGTTCCAAAGTATAGCGGAAGTAAGGCATTTAGTCCAGGCATCTCATGGGCTGTATAAAAAAATACAAATTAGAGGGAAAAGTTTTCATAAAAATGAAAATTCTGTCATTCATTTCTCACCGTCATGTCATTACAAACCTGTAAAACGTTCTTCTGTGGAACACAAAATTATATTTCGTGAAGAATAGAATAAAGAACGTGTAGATCTTTTCCAAACAATGACAGATTATAGTGACCATGTCTGTTAAGCTTACAGAAAAGACGCAGACCATAAAATCATTTTTATCACCAATAAACTGCAAAATCTGATGCGTGAACAAATTGTTCAGTCTGGTTTTAGAAACGAATCAATTGAAAGAAGCCTCTCAAAAGAATGATTTGTTCAATGATCCGGTTTATAAGTTCAACACACTGATTCAATAATCCGATAACAGCAGTTAACAGAGTTAATCGTTCACTGGAGAAGAAGACTTTGAGTGAATAATACTTTTGAAATATCGGCCTGTTCAGTAGATTTGAGCTACATTTATAGCACTTTTTTGTAATTTGGAAGCTTAACAGACATGTTGCAAGAGTAAAGTTAAGATTATTCGAAAAAAAAAATGTCCTTTTGTGTTCTACTGAAACAATAACCAATGTCAGATTTTTCATTTTTGGGTGAATATTAATCTCTTTAATTGATTAATATGTTTCCAGTTTTAATTTTAAGTCAAACAAAAACCCTTAAACAATTGTTTTTGTTCCTTAAAATGAATCTTTTTTTTTTACATTTTTTTTTTAAATTTAAATAAAAAATAAAAATCAATAATAAAAATGACAAACCGACAAAATTGCTAAAACTAACATATAAAAATACAAAAAGCTAATTAAAAATATGAATAAATACTATAAATAATATTAAAATAACACTGCACATTTCTCACTTGCTGTTTTTCTGTAGTCTGCTCATTTGGCCTCAGTATTTTTTGAGGATGTCCTTATAGAATACATTACTTTTTTTTCAGTTTAAACAGAGTTAAAACCAGTACATAATTGCCTTCGGTAAGTATACCCCATATTAAACAAGTTCCTAGGATCCCCTCATGGTTTGAGACACAATGATGATTTCAAAGATTCCATATATACTTTCAAAATCAAATTACCAAACACAATTAAATTTCAATTATCTTGATAATTGCGTTATACAAAGCTGTGCTGAGAAACATATTATCAATGTCCTAAATACAGTAGGGCTGAGGTCAGACTGTATTAACTCTCTCTCTCTCTCTGTGATGTCTCTGTGCTGTAGTTTTGATGAAGGATCGCTGTAAGCTATTCTGTCGTGTGGCGGGCAGCACAGCTTACTACCAACTCAGGGACAGAGTTATTGATGGCACACAGTGTGGGCCTGACACCAACGACATCTGTGTTCAGGGATTGTGCAGGGTGGGTGCATTTGTGTGTGAAAATGCAACTTAATATCCTGAATACCCTAAATACCCATGATCTGAAGGAATATTCCTGTATAATCCGTTCAAGTGTCTACAGCAAGACCTGTTTCTACCTGTTTCTACAGCAAGCAGGATGTGACCATGTGTTGAACTCCAAGGCCAGGAGAGATAAGTGCGGGGTGTGTGGTGGGGACAACTCATCTTGCAAGACTGTTGCAGGAACATTCAACATAGTGCATTATGGTAGGTGACGCAGGCTGTCAGTTTAGCACAGTTCTGTTTATGTCAAAGTGACCCAGAGCAGCTTAGTTCAGCCCAATTTCAGACTAAAAGAACAATAATATTTTGATTTCTGTTTTTTTTTTTTTTTTTACAGGTTACAATGTTGTGGTGCGAATTCCCAGTGGTGCTACAAACATAGATGTGAGACAACACAGCTACTCAGGAAAACCAGAGGACGATAACTACCTCGGTGAGACATTAAATAGAATAGCGCATAACTTTTTCTTGTTGTTGTGGCCCTGCGCATGACATTGAGCAAATATACGTATATAGGCCTATATAGTGGCCACAAATAAGAATTCATTCACTCATTTTAGTAAATTGTGGCCATGATTTCGTTTCGGTGTTTTCGTTTAAAAACGGAGAATTAAAACGAATACGATCTCCGTCCACACCAGCATTTTATCTGTGTATTAGAATTGATCTCCGTCCACATTAAAACGACTGAAAACGCGGATCACGTGACCATTCACAAACACTGGGCATGCGCGTGCCGGTGGAAACAGGAAACGGATTGACTACAGAGTGCCGAAGTGATGACGTCACTTTGTAGGACAATTTGGAAGCTAGTGGCGCATGGGTTCCCTCGATCGAAAAGCTATGCATTTTGCCCATAGACTTTTGGAAAATCACAAAAGATCTGTGTTTAACAAAGTGTGGTGACCCTTACACGTTTTGTCTATCAAGATAATCTTTACAAGTTAATCCAAATTTGATACATTTTGAAATCTATAAAGATTTTAAAAAACACAATCAGACACAATAAAGTTTAAAAAACCACAAGCAGGTTATAACTGTGTGTTATATGTCATAGATCAAAACGTGAAAATATTTAGAGGCTTTGTTCACCACAGACCTTATTTCAGGCGATTTAGCAAAAACCCATTCAAAAATCCCATAGACTTTAGAGCGAGGGAACCGGTAGTGCTAAAATGCTAACTCACTTCTGCGTTTTGGCCTACAGAGAGACGTCATAACTTCGGCACTCTATTCCTCAGATTTGATGAAGAAAGTAACGTTAGCTACCTGATGGATGGCCGACGAATCAGGGAAGGATACGTCATGACTGATGACACCCAATCATAGAGCCGAGCGTGAGACTCTGCGTCATCGTTTCTAAAGTCCTTCGTTTTTTTCCAATCTTCACTAAAACTCCCTCCGGAGATTCAAAACGTGAAACGAAGCTGCAGCGTTTCAAAACTTCTCCGTTTTAGGTCTTTGTTTTTTCCGTTTTAGTCTGGACGAGAGGTGCAAACGTAGCAAAAGGTCTCCGTTTTTGGATATATAAAATGGATATTCATTACGGGATTGGCTAAAGATTCCATTTAAAAGTATTTCTAAAGTATTAGTTTAATTACTTAAAGATGAAATGATCGTCAGATGATAGCAAATGTAAAAATAACAGAAATGAGCATACAATCAAATATCCAACATTGGCCGTTTGTATTGTAAAATATCTCTAAAATCACACATAATCAATACCCCATACACACACACACACACCATCAATGAATTCACACCATTGCATACTATTATACTATATTATATAACATTGTATTCAAATTTAAGCCTCGTAAGTCAGGTTCAATGTTCAAATGAAAGTAGAGTGTGGCGAAATTAGACGGGAGGGTCCCGACAAAATCCAAATGCATGGTCACAATAGGTGCGCTTGAAACGCATTTTAATACCAAATGGATACCGTTTGGTTTTTTTTTTGTCTTGCTCGATTTCTGGGATATTGTATAGAATTTGCAGGCATCAGGGAGTCGCTATCAATATGTGGAAGACTCCTGGATCTACTGGGAGAAGTGGGATGTCTGTGACATTGTCAAATTGTATTGCATATTCATAAACAATCCTAATTTAAAATGTATCCAATGTCATTGCTAAAGTAGGCTAATGTGCTATACTGGAGGTGAATTGATGTAAAAATGTATCGCAAGCTTTACAAAGGGCTTTTGCAAGAGCTTCCATAAACATTTTCATACTAAAGCTACTGCACTTTACAAACCTAAGGAAATACGCACTGTTTTCAAAAGATTATTTAGTTGTGCATGTGTGCATGCATGTTTATTGATATCTTTGCACATGTGTGTGTTTATGTATGTTTATCTACAGTGTATGTGTGGTTTAGGCCAAGACAGGAATGTAGATGTTTTGGAAAGGGTTTGTTTGAATGTGTGTAGGTGGTGGGGAGAGGGAACAGCGGTTGGAAGCTGTAATGTGTGAAGTAGTGAGGAAAGTAACTCAGGAAATTAGCTACATAATCACATTAGTGTGCATTTTTGAAGCATACTGACTTCAGTAGAGCAAGACGTGGCCTCTTCACGGAATACTGGATTTCTTTACCCCGATTAGCCTAATCTGCTCTGACTGTTGCTAAATCTGACTGTAAATGAAAACGTTTTATTTCTTAGGTCATGCAGGTCTTGTAGTGAGACAAATTTGTGATTAAAACAAATGGACACTACTTTAGTTGTTCAAACTTTGGGATGCCTGAATATTTGCTTACACATTTTTAGCTTTAACATAAAGAAAATAAAGCATGTTGTTTCATTTTTGTTTTGCAGCCTTATCCAACAGCCGTGGAGAATATTTACTCAATGGAGATTTTGTGGTCAGTATGTTTAAAAGGGAAGTCAAAGTAGGGAATGCTGTTATTGAATACAGTGGCTCTGACCATGTCGTTGAGAGAATCAACTGCACTGACCGCATAGAAGAGGAGATTATTATACAGGTAATATGGCTTTACTGAAATTAATTTGAATTTAAATGTTGTTTAACATTGTGAAATCTCACAACTTCACATTTGAACAGTTCAGAAACACGTTTAAATGATTTTGTAGCTTGATATTTTTGGTCTAATTGTGATCTTTTTTATGAACTAGGTGCTATCCGTAGGAAACCTCTACAACCCTGATGTCAGGTATTCCTACAACATTCCCATAGAGGACAAACCTCAGCTATTTTTCTGGGATGCATATGGCCCGTGGCAGGATTGCAGTCTTTTGTGCCAAGGTGGGTGTGAGAGAAGCAACAGATATTTTTTTTCCAGAAATGTCAGTTTAGAATTTGGCATATAATGCTGTCGGGTTGTCCAGTTCAGTATTTCTTGGAAATTTGGAAAATGGAATGGGGAACTTTTCTTCTTTCTAGATCACAAACATATGTTGGAACTTGTGTATGTCTTGTGCGGTATGTTATGTGCATTAGGAGAGCGTAAGAGGAAGATCTTGTGCAATCGTGAGTCGGATCGAGTGGTGGTGTCTGATCAGCGGTGCCATGGCTCTCCTAAACCAGCTGTGATCACTGAGCCATGCAACACAGACTGTGAACTCAGGTACATGCCCAATTCACTAGTTCCAAAAACATTTGGTGTTTTATTTAACAAAAACATATACTACCGTTCAAAAGTTTGGGGTTAGTAAGGTTTGTTTCATTTTTGTTTATTCAGCAAGGATGCATTAAATTGGTCAAAATAGACAGACAAGACACTTATACATTACAAAAGATTTGATTTTAAATAAACGCTGTTCTTTTGAACTTAAAGGGTTGGTTCACCCAAAAATGAAAATTCTGTCAGTATTTACTCACCCTCATGTTGTTCCAACCCCGTAAGACCTTTGTTCATCTTCGGAACACAAATTAATATATTTAAGATATTAAGATCGCTCCTGCATACTAGTCCATAGGCTTCTTGAGGGAATGACATTTGCTGGCATCGAAAGGTCATGAAAGACATCGTTAAAATTGTCCAAGTGACTACAGGGGCTCAATTTTAACTTTATCAAACGACGAGAATACTTTTTGTGCGAAAAAACAACTTTATATCAACTATTCACTTCCTTCTCTATAGGCCTGTAGTCAGTTAACGTAGTGTGATAGTGTAGAGCTACGTCACACGTAGGCTCACTATTGGCCGACGCTGGTCATGTGTGTGATGCTTGTGACGTACAATAACAGAAGCTTACGCTATTAAACTAGTAACCTGACTCGAGGCAACTCGAATAGTTGAAATAAAGTCGTTATTTTTGTTGTTTGTTGCGCACAAAAAGTGTTCTCGTCGTTTGATAAACTTAAGATAGAGCCCCTGTAGTCACTTGGACTATTTTAACGATGTCTTTAATGACTTTTCGAGGCCAGCAAATGTCATTCCCTCAAGAAGCCTATGGATTAGTATGCAGGAGTGATCTTAATATCTTAAACATCTTAATTTGTGTTCCGAAGATGAACGAAGGTCTTGCGGGGTTGGAACAACATGAGGGTGAGTAAATACTGACAGAATTTTCATTTTTGGGTGAACTAACCCTTTAATATTCATCAATGAATCCTGAAATGAATCCATTGCTATTTTCAAGTTTTTGGGCTTTTACGAATATGTTAGCCTTACTATTGTCTATAAGCTAGTGTGCTTCAAAACAATTACAAAATTTGCATTTAGAAGATATAAGCATTCAAAACTTACAATTAACAGTCTCTCACTTCTGCAAATATGGATCAACAAGTTTGATGACCTCACTCTACTCCTTTTCTGTACAATCAAATGCTCTCTAGACTCTAAAGCGTCCTAGATTATAAATAGATGCGCCTAAGTTGCGGCTGAAATCGGTCACTTGTTCACACATTTACTATTTTCTACATGGTGAATGGCACACAGTGCACATAAAGGGGATAGGGAATGATTCAGACAGTTTAAAAATGTGTTCCATTGGGGCAAATTAAGTCTGGTTTCACGATAGTGTCACATGAACCGCTGTCGCAATCTGCTCCGGTCCAAAGACATGATAGCACAGAGAGGAACATTGGCGTGAAATTAGCAGAATGCTATATTTTAAAGCGATATGGAGGAGAAATGGTTAAAGATTAGGAAGAATCTGTGGCTTTACTGAGCTTGGCTCTGGCCAAGCTGTGACAAACTAACCATGTGACTCTGAAGACTGGAGTAATGGCTGCTGTAAATTGAAATAAATTAGCTTTATCCTGGTGGCATTTTGTTCATTTACAGGTGGCACGTTGCTCGGAAAAGTGAGTGCACAGCCACATGTGGTCTGGGCTTCCGAACTTTGGAGATTTACTGCACCAAACAGAGCAGGTTGGATGGAAAGACCCAGAAGGTCGACGATCGGTTTTGCAGCAGTCAGGGCAAGCCTGATGACAAGGAAGTGTGCCATGGAGACTGCAACCCTGGTGGATGGGAGTACTCGTCCTGGTCTGAGGTGCGAGAAATGCCTCTGACCTCAAACCAGTCTTTGCTGAATTGTATTGATGTACGATATGGACTGTATTTATGTGATGTTGAGGATTTTTTTCTTGGTTATTTAGTGTTCCAGGAGTTGTGGAGGAGGAACGCGTCGTAGACGTGCAATGTGTGGAAAGTCAGCAGAGGCTGATGACGAAAGCAAGTGCAACCCACAAGAAAAGCTCACAGTCCAACCCTGTAATGAGTTCCAGTGTCCTCAGTGGAAAATTGGAGACTGGTCAGAGGTAAAAACCAAGAAATGTAATCTGGATTTATGCAGACTATGTATAAGTAAAAATCTATCCGTCTATCATGACTTATACCACTCCTAATATGCTCCTTTTGGATTCATTTGGTAGTGTCTGGTGACATGTGGCAAGGGATATAAGCACCGGCAGACCTGGTGTCAGTTTGGAGAGGAGCGTTTGGATGACCGTTTCTGTGACTCATCCAAACCAGAGTCGGTACAGGCCTGCCAACAGCAAGAATGTGCCTCCTGGCAGGTTGGACCATGGGGACAGGTGAGAACAACCATTTATTTTATTGCTGCGAATAAAACATGTCATGTTTTGGTATGACAGGTATTACATTGCGAATATTTGATGCTTATGCCAGTGAAATGAAATTTCAAGCACATTGTGATAGTGCAATGTAATTTCCAAGAGTGCAGTCGTTGCTGCTGGATATTGTAAACAGATTATCACAGCTGCGGTGTGGGCGGAAATCGACCACAAAAATGGGATGAGGTCAGGGACTAGACAAAGAACAATATTGTGTATTTTTGTGCTGATGGTGAGCACATCCAAAACAAAGGTGTCCATGAAGCCTTGAAAAGAATTCAAATTTCTGTAATTTACTTACCCCACCAAGTCTTAAATGTTGTCTTACGTTTTTTGAATGAAAGATAGGATATAGCCTACTTCTGTTTAAGCAGTAATAGACCAAAAATGTTGTCATTATAATATATATACAGTAGGTTAATTGCTGTAGGTGTATAGACAATATATACAGTATACTATATATGTAACACAATAATGTTCAAAAGTTTGGGGCTGGTAATATATTTTTTAAGCTTTTTGAAAGTAACATGGAATCATCCCATCCCATCCTCTGATGGCTACTTCCAGCAGGATAATGCACCTTGTCACAAAGCTTGAATCATTTCAAATTGGTTTCTTGAACATGACAATGAGTTCACTGTACTAAAATGGCCCCCACAGTCACCAGATCTCAACCCAATAGAGCATCTTTGGGATGTGGTGGAACAGGAGCTTCGTGCCCTGGCTGTGCATCCCACAAATCTCCATCAACTGCAAGATGCTATCCTTTAAAAATGGGCCAACATTTCTAAAGAATGCTTTCAGCACCTTGTTGAATCAACGCCACGTGGAATTAAGGCAGTTCTGAAGGCGTGAGCGTTTCAAACACAGTTTTAGTATGGTGTTCGGACCAAATATTTATTTGATTTAGTTAATAGAAGTTAATTAATTAATTAAAAAACAAAACAATTTATGACATTATTTTTGAAAGCATCCTCTCTTTACAGTGCCTAAAACTTTTCACAGTACTGTCGCTTTGCGGGTGGGTTTCTTCAAGCGCCTTGAAGACATTGCCACTGTTTTTCTGGATTATGTCTGTCTGTTTTTTCTGTTTCTTCATGTAATCCCAGACAGACTCGATGATGGTGACATCTGATCGTACCGGCTCTTTTCCCTTGTGCATACAAAAATCTCACTGGATTATTACAATTAATAGCAAAAGAAATGTTTGGAAATGTAAACTGATATTTCCTCTGGCTTAAAATAATTTTTGGGTTGAAAATACTAACATGCCTAAAACTTTTCATTCTTCTAAACATGCAGCCTTTTGAATATCATCCAGTCATGGATAGTGTGTTTTCTACCCAATTGAGCAGTTAATGCTTATCTTTAGAAAAGCACATAGTTTCTTCAGGGGAATCACAGTATGTGCAGCGTTTCTGTGGGCAAACTATCTTTAAGTCCTAAAGTATGATAGAGATTAGACATCACTCTTGCATAGATTAAGCAACCATGATAAATGCATGTTTGAGGTGCTTTACTGAAGCATATGCGTTCTAGCTGCAAATTCTGCCACACAAGCTTGACCTTGTTGCAGTCAAGTCAGCGATGAGGAAAAGAGATAAAGAAAAGGAGTAAGACAGACAAATTACTGGCCCGCCGCCCGCGTCCCAGGTTGCCCATGCGGGTGCTTATCACATCAGTGCTGGATTGATGCCAGCGAGCCATAGTGGACAGTCTTAAAGCATAGGCGTTATTATGTAACATTAAATTAGATACTGTCTCTAACTGACTTTCCTCTTTTTTTTGCATGTAGTGTACTACCACATGCGGCCCGGGTTATCAGATGAGAGCTGTAAAGTGTGTGGTTGGCTCATACGGCTCTGTCATGGATGACACAGAATGTAATGCAGCAACACGTCCAACAGACACTCAGGTAGGAGTATTGATCTCTAACATTCACTTTGACTAGGGGTGTAACAAACAATATATCCTGCCACAATATATCACAATACAAAAATGCAACAATACGTATCGTGGGTAATTCCCCCAAAATAAAAATGATTGTGTGAGAAAAAGTTTTCAGAGTTTTAGTGTCAGTACTACAGTAAACTACTATATGTAATGTTGATTATAATGTATAATAATGCAATGGGGGAATATTTGTGGGTCCTGATAATGGCAAATATTTTACCAAATATTTATTTGGCCTACATTTATTATAAATATATCTAGTCAGTGACGGAGATCAGGCAGATTTGTCTAAAATAATTCTGTAATTTCAGCTTCAGAATCATGAATATTGTTATTCTGGTGTCGCCATTGTCCTTGGGTTACAAGCACCGAGTCCAAGCCTATTCATTTAAATCCACAATGTAATACCAAAGTTAGGATTTTAATCAACAGCACATTTTTTGTTAACCTTTTATCATATGTCTTGGAGTATCGCAATAATATTGTATCGTGAATTCAGTATCGTAATACTGTATGTATCGAATCGGTACCGCTTCCTTTTACAGTACGGTACTTACAGTATACTTACTGTGTACTTACCTAGAAAGTACTGGCTAAGATAAGGTAAGTACATGGAACAGGGGTAGGTTTAGGGGTAAGGTCTGGGTTAGTACTAGTTATTACCCAGTAATTTTAGTTACTAAAATAAGTACATAGTATTTACATGGGTAACTGGACTGTAAAAGGAAGCGTTACCATCGAATCTTGACATCCCTAACTTTGACTCTCATTAATTCCTCTCTATTTCACTATTGATTGCAAATTTAGAACTGTGTTGGATCTTTATATGACTTTTGGAAATCATAAAGTGGTCAGTCAGTCTATTATAACAACTCTTCCTGTTTCAAATTGCGGTAATATTGGTGAAATAAAAGAAAAAGAAGCCTGGTTGCAGGTTAAATGGTGCTTTTATGAACTGAAGCACAGTTAAGACTCCATTGCAAACACTGTTTTTCCTTTAAATGGATATGATTTGTTACACTGATATATTAAATGATTCACTTGCATTGTTATACATTTTGTTTTTAAGTATTTTTTAGATATTGTATGAAATAATACACAGTATTTTAAAAAGAGATGTATTATGATAAATATCTAAGAAGTTTAATGCCATCTTGGAATGAGAAACCGGAAAAGAGTTAAGAAAGTGGGTGCAGGTACAAGCTGAAAGGCTGGAAGGAAGTTTCCCACCCAGAATATTTATCACCTGCTCTCAATAAGGCCTCACACACATATTGCATCAGGTCAGTGATAGGAAATCAAACTTAACTGGGTTCCCACGGTCTTGGAATATCCGGAAATATCAGGGAATTTTAAATTTGCTTGTTAGTCATGGTAATTAATAGTCTTAAAAGTCATATTTAAAGAGTATAGTTATTTTATTTACACAATAATAATTTTAGTGATGCTTTTTTGTGTGTTTTGAATCAGTTCATTTTGATGAATAGGTTGATGATTCATTAATGAATCTGAATTAGATTTTATTTGATCTTTGATCAGTAATCATAAATGATTGGAAAGATGGAAAAGTAATTAAAAAAAGAAATTTGTGTGTCTGTGAGCCTTTCATTTTTGCATTTGGATGTTTAGTTTTTTCATAATAAGCTGCCGTGGTTATAACGTCTATGTCTATATAGTTCCAGTGCAGATTTATATTTGACGGTCATTTAAGTTAAACTGCAGTCATCTGGATCTCGATTTTATCGACTTTCACAATCTGCAAATACCTGAAAAATTACATTTAGCCCTCCCCCTCTTCCAGTGTAATTGTGCTCGAGAGCCGGAGTGGCTGAATGCTGTTTCACAGACTATTTTGTGAACTTTCCTGAGGCATCGGTTTTATAGAGCTTCATTTTCACAAGGCTTTTAGGAGATGAAAGTAAAAAAAAAACTTTTTTTCCCACCATCAAGCCATCCAGGTTGATAAAAAAAATCTAGGAACATATATACACACACACATATATATACATATACTATAAGAGACAGAGAGAGTAAAGAATTTAATAAATAAGGGATATTGTACAGTCAGACGGATTACCACAAAATAAGCCCAGACAAGATGATCAGGACCCGGGCGCAAAGTGGAAGGATCTTGTATCACCCTGAAGGAGTTTATTTTGCAATACCAGGATGAATGTACATTATCCCACATATTACACAGATACTTACCAAAGAAATGGACATGAAATTTCGATTTGAGCTCATATTCAGTTTATAAAAACATAAGCAGAAAGAGCTATGCAATGGTCAACTATAGTCTTATACAAAACTATTTGATCACAGAATGCCATGATTGACTTATCAGAATCAAGTATTCCAGAAAGATATGTAAAATGCTTGGCAGAATCAGTGTAGGCAGGCGTGAGTGTGAGAGAGTCTCCCGAAAGGAGGGATACGAGAAGTAAGAAAGCGGGAGGCCCCCGGGTTTAAAATCCTCTTACCGTAAGGCGCAGTGACCCAGAACAAGTGATTCCAGCCAGTCAAGCAGAAATCTAGCATATTGGCCTCACCCCTAGAGTCACGGATCTTCATTACTGATAATTGGTTGTCCTTCTCCTCTTCCTCCCTTCCATAGGACTGTGAACTCTCGCAGTGTCCTGTGACTCACCCCGTCGCGCCAGAGACCAAAGTGATGTCACATCCTGGTCATAAAACGCAGTGGCGCTTCGGATCATGGACACAGGTACGTCCCTGAAAATGTGATGTATATGAATTACTAAATAATTTTTACAATTGTCTCTGTAGAATGTTATGGTTTAAATAACATAAAATGGCTGTTTACCTACCAATAGTGCAGCGCCACCTGTGGAAAGGGCACCCGGATGCGTTACGTAAGTTGCCGTGACCAGCAGGGTGGAGTAGCAGAGGACTCAGCCTGCGCTCATCTTGCAAAACCTCCTGCTAGTGAGGTGTGCTCCATAGTGGCATGTGGGCAGTGGAAGGTTCTGGAATGGACCGCGGTAAATAAAATATACCTGTTTTTTTTTATTGTTATAATCTAAAGCTTAAAGGAATAGTTCATCCAAAAATTAAAAATATCCTATAATTTACTCATCCTCAAACCATTCTAGGTGTATATGACTTTTTCGGAGTTTTATACAAAATATCCTGGTTCTTCTAAGCTTTATAATGGGAGTGAATGGGGTAACACTTTACTTGAAGGGGTGTGCATAAGACTAACATGACACCTTCATAATCATGACATGACATATGTTATGAATATGAAGGAAGTTTTATGCATATTCATGACAACTGTCATTAAGTGTCATTCGCTCAGTTATGGCATTTTTAATGCAAATATGACATTGTTGGAGATGTCTTTGTTATGACATCTTGACATAAACCAATACATCATAACCTGTCAGTGTCTTTGTCATGACAACTTGACATTAATAAGACAACACAACCTGTCATAAACATGACAGCAGATTAATTATCAAATTTAAGAAACCACCTAGCTTTATTGGTTAACATTACATTAAACTGTCATGTGTATGGTTTTGACATTTTACATTTTAATGACAAATTCAATTAGTACCACTGTAGTTGAGGTCACGAAAAATATTCATAACACAGTTATAATGGCCTCATGACAGCCAATGTCAAAGCCAACCACATGACGCTTTAACTTAATTTTATGTCAAGTTGTCATGACAAAGACACCGACAGGTTATGATGTATTGGTTTATGTCAAGATGTCATAACAAAGACATCTCAAACAATGTCATATTTGCATTCAAAATTTCATTATTGAGCGAAAGACACTTGATGACAGTTATCATAAACATGCATAGACCTTACTGCATATTCAAGACATGTCATGTAATGTTATGAAGGTGTCATGTCATTCTTATGCACACCCCTTCAAGTAAAGTGTTACTGTGAATGGTTACTTGAATGGTTCCATCCATCATAAAGGTAATCTATATGACTCCAGGGGATAATACAGGCCTTCTGAAGCAAAGCGATGGGTTTTTGTAAGAAAAATATCCATATTTAAAACATTATATACTATTATCACTGGCTTCCGGCAATGGACGTACTTACGTTCATGAGAGAGTCAAGTTCTTGCGAAAGGGTGACCTCTGATCCGATGTATCGCGTAAAGTTTTCATTTTTGGGTGAACTATTCCTATTGACCTCTTGAAGTTTGTAAGTTCTGCACCACTATCATCACCAAACAGAGTTTCAAAAATAATGTTTTTTTTAAATATGTTATTACCTTTTATTTAATCACTTAAGTTATTTTATTACCCAAATGTTTTATTTTAACTAGGGCTGTGCAAAAATTAATTGCGATTAATCACATCCAAAATAAAAGTCTGTGTTTACATAATATATTTGTGTAATTATTTTGTATATATAAATACCTATGCATGCATGTATATTTAAGAATTATTTGCACTTAAATTCTGTATACATATATAAATACATAATCTATATTATATAAATATAAATATTTTATATATGAATAACACATTTTCTTAAATATATACGTGCATGTGTGTGTATTTATATATACAAAATAATTATATACAGCACACACAAATATATTATGTAAACACAGACTTTTATTTTGGATGCAATTAATCGCAATTAATTTTTGCACAGCCCTAATTTTAACCAAACTTTTTTAAAACTTATTTATCTTATTTTTAGCCTAACATTTTGTTTTATTTATTTATCACAACTATCAGGTTATCCAGCATAATTTAAGAATGGAAGCAGGAAAGAGTTTTTTTAGAAAGAAAGAAATTTACTTATTTGAAGTGTGACCTAAAATAGTGCAGAATCTTAAATATACTTAAAACCTAGAACCTAAAATACTCAGTTTATTTTCAAGTTTAAATTACTTTATGTTTGGACTCCACTGTATTTATTTAGTATATATACAGTATATGTACAATATTAACATGCCACTGAGTTAGCCAGCATTCTTTCAACACTGCAAGTATTTGTATTTTCATTCCCAGCTGTTCTGCAGCCTAAAATTTTAGACAAATGACCTTGATCATTCTGCTCTCATGCTGGTGTTTAGAGCTCAGTTGTAATTGGAAACTGACGAGAGTTCATTTTGTGTGGATCTTGTGTGCAGATGGGGTTTGGTGTGCATAATGTTCACATTCATACAGGAAGACAAGAATTACTATGGAGTAGCTGGACTGTCAATGGTCTCCTGCTTTTAAAATTGAGACAAACCAGTAAATTAACATTACATAATCCATGTTGCACTATCAGGAGAAAGAGCAACAAACTAAACTAAAGGGACTATTGTTCTGGCACTTTCAATGTATTTACAGTGTACTTACTCATAAAGTCGTTAGTGACAGGCTGTTAGTAATTTGATTTAAAGATTACGAGAGAACATGTATATGAAAAATAATGATTAAAATAAACTGCAGTATTCCATTAAAATATATATCTGTCTGTATTTACAGTGCTCCGTATCCTGTGGTCAGGGTACAACCACACGCCAAGTGGTGTGTATGAACATCAGCGATCAAGTTGTGGAATTGAGTGAGTGTGACCCAGATGACCAACCAGCAACAGAGCAGGAGTGTGCCATGCCCCAGTGTCCGCCTCGCTCCAGCGACCACGGGGGCTTTTCACCTAACCCCGATTCTCGGAAAAAAAATGTTCCGACCGGACGAGCTGACCGTAACAGGGCCGGCAGACCCCAGTCGCATCAATGGAGGACCGGACCATGGGGGGCGGTAAGTACCTCTAAACATCTTAGAATGATTACATCTCTGCATTCCCTGCTCTGCATGTCTCTGATATTTGATATAGTCTGGAGACTGTTCCTGTTAGAGACCTTTTGCTAACCCAGGAACTGAATGACATCTAAGGTGTTGTACATGAACCCTCCAAGTCAACCAGACAGCATCATTTCCTCTGTCTGATAAATGATGCTGTTTCCTTCATCATATCAGTGCTTTAAATAGTCTGTAGTATTCAAAGAAAAGCTAATATTGGGCATTATTTGGGAAGCTCTTCCTCTGTGTCTTAAAGTAGACCTTTTGAACAGGGTTTCCTTTATAGCTATATATAATTTATATCCTTCCGAGTGATAGTAATCATGAGGAATTGAATGATTTGTGTTCTGACTAGTTTTTTTAAGGATTTCGCTCATGATACTTTAAATCTTGCGATCCATTACCAGATAGATATCACTGTAAAAGCAAGTTGTTAGACATTTAAACTGATTACTCAAGATGTGACCCAGATTCCTGAGTCTTTATTGACAGATTCATAAAAAAAAAACTTAAAAAGCAAGTCATTTTTTGTCAGTCTATGCTATACATGTACAACATTTTTTGTTGTTCGAAAGAAATGAAAACTTTTATTCAGCCAGGACGCATTAAATTTATCAAAAGTGGCAGTAAAGAATTTATGTTACAAAAGATTTCAAATAGATGTTCTTGTTATTCATCAAATAATCAAAAATGTATCAGTTTCACAACTCCTGTCAAAATTGATAAGGAGAATGCATTTATTTATTGTTTATTTCCGTTCAGTCTTTCTCTCTTATTACATTTAATTCAGAATGCGACAAAACTTACCTATAACGCCATTTATTTTGCTAGACCATCAAGTGTATTTTATATGCCGAACCATTTCTGAAACAATGGGTCCAGCCTTTTCTAAAAAAAAGAATTCCCCTTGATTCCCAGTTGTAATCTTTCTCATCAAAGAAATCTGGGCTGGACAGTGTTTGTGCATTGACGGCGTATATTTTCCATCAAAGCTAATGGGATGTGAAATTGGGCCAGTGAGAATGTGCTAGTGCTTTTGATTGTGTGGAAGATGTGTGTGTGTGTGTGGTCTTTCTCTCATTATGTAGCTTCTGTTTCTCTTTCACACCTCTCAGTGTTCGAGTACCTGTGCTGGAGGATTCCAGAGGCGTGTGGTGGTTTGTCAGGATGAGAACGGCTACCCT
Source organism: Cyprinella venusta (assembly GCA_038021265.1). Classification (NCBI taxonomy): domain Eukaryota; kingdom Metazoa; phylum Chordata; class Actinopteri; order Cypriniformes; family Leuciscidae; genus Cyprinella; species Cyprinella venusta. Next base: position 17,793,242 of record CM075879.1, read on the forward strand.
GCTAACAGCTGTGATGAAAGCACACAACCCATAGAGCAACGTTCCTGTGAGTCTGGCCCCTGCCCTCAGTGGTTCTATGGCAGCTGGGGTGAGGTGAGAATTGAACTATCAAATCTATTCACTATTGTTTAAAAGTTTGGGCTCTCTCTTTTTTTTTTTTTTTTTTGAAAGAAAAGAAAACTTTTTTCAGAAAGGACACATTACAAGTGACAGTAAAGACCATTGTTACTGAAGAACTGTTCTTAACTTTCTATTCATCAAAGAATCGTGAAGAAAAATGTATCATGGTTTCCACAAAAATATTAAGTAGCACAGTTGTTTTCACCTTTATAATTATACATTAATATGCACCAAATCATCATATTATAATGATTTCTGAATGATCATGTGACACTGAAGAAGGAAGTAATTGTGCTGCTGAAAATTCAGCATTGCCACCAAGAATAAATTCAATTTAAAAATATATTTAAATATAAAAGTTTTTGTGTATTGTGTGCATATATATATATATATATATATATATATATATATATATATAAGGGTAATTATAACAATTAATCGCATCCAAAATAAAAGTTTACACTGTGTATAATTATTTTTAGGGCTGTCAAACGATTAATCGCGATTATTCGATCCAAAATAAAAGTTTGTGCTTACATAATATATGTGGGTGCACTGTGTATAATTATATATATATATATATATACATAAACACACACATGCATGTATATTTAAGAAAAAAAAAGTTATTTATATATATAATATTTATATATAATATAAATTATATATAAATCTATATATTTATATATTTTATAATATTTCTTAAATATATCCAAGCATGTGTGTGTATTTATATATATAAAGTAATTATACACAGTGCACCCACATGTATTATATAAACACAAACTTTTATTTTGGATGTGATTAATCGCGATTAATCGTTTGACAGCCCTAATTATTTTAGATATATAAATACACACATGCTTGTATATATTTAAGAAATATTTTCATGTATATATTGTATATAGATTTATATATAAATATAAATATTTTATATATAAATAATTTTTTTTTCTTAAATATACATGCATGTGTGTGTTATATATATATATAATTATACACAGTACACCCACATATATTATGTAAACACAAACTTTTATTTTGGATACGATTAATCGCGATTGATCGCTTGACAGCCCTAATATATATATATATATATATATATATATATATATATATATATCACACAATCTCCATTTTTATTATGCATTTACATTTATAATCACATTTACAACTTAATACAAATGTCTTTTAAATCTGATTTGTAAAATTAATTTCTTGCAGTAAGGTTAATTGGATTTTTTTTTTTTTTTGCTATTCAGACAGCAAAATGTATTTGAATAGTATAGGCCAAAATATCAGATTTCTGAACAAAGTCTTATAACCATTCCTACTCAGCAAAACAATGTGACATTCTGAAATTATGGACATGTGGTCTAAGCCATCTTTTCCTGTCTAAATGCTGTCTTAACAAAGATGATAACATGTTAATGAAACAAGACTTTCACTTTTTTTACTTTCACCCATATTCTGTTTCTACCTCCCTAGTGTTCAAAATCCTGCGGAGGAGGGATAAAGACCCGGTTGGTCGCTTGTCAGCGGCCCAACGGGGAGCGCTTTAACGATCTGAGCTGTGAAATTCTTGACAAACCACCCGACCGAGAACAGTGCAATACTCAGTCCTGCTCTATTAACCCTCACTGGAGCACAGACCAATGGAGCTCGGTACGCTCATAACTATTTTCACTTTTTTCCTTTCTTAAGTCCTCATTTTCGCAACATGCTGAGGTTTCTTTACACTCAAGACATGAAGAAAACAAACTGAAACTCAATTGGTTTGATCTTTGATAAGCAAATATCTGGTTTTAACATTTGCTGCTTGTAGCGAGTTTTGGTTGCACTTATAGACCTACCAAACATGCAGTTAAAATCTGTTTTTTCGAGTTTTTTTCCTGACTGAAAAAGTGAGCATCTCTTTGGTCGATGTGTTTATGTTTGAATGCTGTATCTCCCCAACACCCCCTTTTAATTTTCTTTTTCCAATGCAGCTGTACTTTTGATAAATACAAATCCTTGTGAGGCCCTTTTTTGTGACTTGTGTTCAAAACACTATACAGTTGTATATATACTGAAGTATTTAGAAAACATGGGGAAGTAACACTTGTATTGCTCCACTGCAGATCTGAAACATCTGGCCATAGGCCGTTTTACTTTATTATATTGAATCACTTTTTCTGTTGCTCTTTATAATTAATTTCTCATGAATACTGACTTTTTCCAACCATACCTCACATGAACTCAGCTAGCCATTGACCTTTTTAAAATTCATGATGGTGCTTTTTCAGTATAAGGGAGACTTTATGTGAAAATATGTCCATAGTTGCTATATTTTTGTATATTTAAGATAATTTACAGAAGTAAATACAAAAAAAAGTGATGTAATCTGAAATCAAATGTAGCTTTGTTCATTTTATGTATCTTGATTTGTTTTGACATTGAAATATTTTTCTGGGTTATTTACAAAATCAGTATTATTTCAATTTTGTGTATAAAGCAACAAACATGTACTAGTCTAGTGTGTAAAATTCCTCATTGTATTTCCCTCAGACCCAGGGAAGGCCAGTTTTTTTTTTTTAATTCTGGTTGTTGGCCAGTTACTTGTGTCTACCTCATTCTCAATGAAGTGCCCCATATCCATCTTCCGTCTACTTTTTATATTTGTGGATATGAATAACAAATGATAACATCCATAATCTCGCATGGATATAAGTATATTTTTGAAGAAACATTCAGTGTTGTGAAAAAGTTAAGAAATTATACGAATCATTATAAAATGTGCATTCCAAGTGTGCTTTATTATCGTGCCTTTTATCTATTGATATTAATGGCTGTCAAACGATTAATCGCGATTAATCGCATCCAAAATAAAAGTTTGTGTTTACATAATATATGTGGGTGCACTGTTTATAATTATTTTGTATATATATATATATATATATATATATATAAATACACACACGTGCATGTATATTTAAGAAAAAAATGTTAAATATAAATATCTATATTTATGTATAATATAAATTATAAATAAATCTATATACATGAAAATATTTCTTAAATATATACAAGCATGTGTGTGTATTTATATATATATATATATATATATATATATATATATATATATATATATATATATATATAATTATACACAGTGCACCTACATATATGTAAGCACAAACTTTTATTTTGGATGCGATTAATCGTTTGACAGCCCTAAACTAAAATTTTCATGGGGGTGTACTTACTTTTTCATAGCACTGTCTCAATACAAATTTGTATTTTTCCCAAATACGCCATGGTGCTATAGTGTCTGTGGTGCAATTCCCTTTCATGACATGGTCTGTTAATGTCAGCAGACTGAAATTTATTTGTTTCAATCAAATGGCAGTTTTGTTTTGAGGCGCGCATGAACATTTCTGTATATTATTGTATGTATTCGTATTTATTTTTGCTGCCATATTTTTGTCATTATTTGTTTGAACCTGTTATTGATAATGGTCAAATTAAACAACTGCAAGGTTTTATTTTACAACTGTTATTTTTTATTATTGGTGATGTTTTGAAAAGTAGGCAAAATTTTGTAATTGATGAATATTACTAGATGATTTATGAATTAATTAACTAGAAAAGCGAAAGAATTTGAATGTTAAATGTCTTGTATTAAGACATTTAATGAATGAAATAAGGTACAAAATCACTGAGCTTAATATCTGTTTCATGGTGTCAGAACTTTATTCTGAATGACTTTTTTGGTAATGCTTCCTTTTACAGTCCAGTTGCCCATGTAAATACTATGTACTTATTTTAGTAACTACAATAACTAGTACTAATCATGAACCTACCCCTAAACCTAACCCTCTTCCATGTACATACCTTATATTAGCAGTACTTTGTAGGTAAGTACACTGTGAGTACTGTACTGTAAAAGGAAGCCTTACCGCTTTTTTTGTGTTATCCTGCTGCTTTTATTTCATTTCTCATCTGAATGGGACGTCTGTGTTACCTGTTTTTAAATGATCGTTTGATGGGGGTCTTTTTTGGTGCTCACTCACCTCAGTACCTGTAGAGGAAGTCTCCTACCGCAGACTATTTCCTTTTGGACACCACAGGATATTAACCAGCCCTGATGGTGGTGAAATGGTCACAGTCAACCAAGTGAGCATACATCAAAAATAACAATGGCAAGGGCACGGGGTGGGGGGACGGGGGTCAAGGACGGCCTTTGATCTGTGGGAGGGTTTTTACCGGCCTTTCCAGCTCATCTAATCAGAATGGACACACTTCTCAGAAAGAGTTTTATTCTTATGGGAAAAATGCGTGGCGAGAGCGAAGGCCCTTGTGGAGCATGGGGGCCTCTGCGCCTGGATATCTCTGTGCAGTTTGAAACCTGGAAATTCTCACGCTGGAATGTAGCGAGGCACGTGGCCAAGTATTTAGCCAGGCTGGGACTGATCATTTTGGCAACAATTTAAAAGAAAGACAAGGGAATTTTGCCTGGTCCAGAAAGCAAAAAAAAAAAAAAAAGAGTTGGACTTATCTGTTTTGATTGCATTCAAATTGGAATTGGGAAATTTCTATATGAGTATGTTTTGTTGTTTATTTGGAACAAAAATACATGTTAATAATTTGTATTTTATTTTTTTATTGTCAATTTGATGGAGTTTGTATGAACAATCCACTCTGGGATGTGAGATCAAGCTTGAGCATTTTAAGATCATGGCTAGTTTTTGGATGGGAAGGGAATTTTTAAGTAAATGACCCCATATTTTGTATCATTTTAGGTGTAAAAGTTGGTCATTTGCACAAGTACATTAACTCTGTACTACAGTATGGCCCGAAACGTATGCATTGCCATATAAAACCAAACTAAATGATTGATATGGCCCCTAAATATGTACACATATTATTACTGTATGTAAAAAACTTGTCAAATATTTAAAAAGTAAATATTAAAATAACATAACTGATGAGAAATTAGCACCAAGATTTTGATATAATTGATTACAAGTCAGTTTATTGAGGCCTGACAGTTTTTCATGCACCGACACAAAACTAAATATTCATCTTTGATCGCACTTGTAACTTGCAGACAGTAGCATGTAGAATTTCTAAAAGAAAATGAAACCTTTTCAAGGTTACATATTCTCACACATAAACACACAGACACTGTAAAATTCTGAGGCAGAGTGAGCAAGTGTATGTTTTATTATGAATTAATATCTAAGGCTTTGGATGAATTATTAAAATGGTACATGGCGTTCTTGCTTTAAAGATAAATGTGCATTTTATATATTATTTTATGTGAGGTGTTTTTTTATTTCTTTATTTTGTTTCAGCTGTCCATGTTATTGGTATTGAATTTTGTATAATATGTATTCAGTCGAACCAATTGTATATATTTTGATACTGTAAATATTTAGAAAAGCAAATATATATTTGAATGTTAAACCGATTGCTTTGTTCTGGTTTCGAAATAAATTCCATCAACTTAAAATGCAACTGTGACACGTTGACTTTGCTAGACTCCAATGAAAAAGTATCCTCAGGAACACATCCAATTGGGGAGTTTCTATTCTCTTAGTTCCTGTATTTCATGCATGCATGCTGGGAATGGACTCGTTCAACTTCAGACTTGTCGCATCATATTCGTCCTCTCTCAACGAGGCCCTTTGATTATCCGTTCCTCTCCCATCCAGGATCCAGGGAAGCCTCGCTCTCCTTTCCCTTCAGCTCCCCTTGTGCTTCATTCGCTCAGTGAAGCTGGTGCCAGAAAATATGTCACTGTTTCTTTGGCTCAACAACAAGCAGATGTAGCAACATTATGCAGCATTATGTTGCTTACTTTCCTCCTTATATTCTGTAATAATATTTGAGGCAAAAGGCGAAACAAATGAATAGAAAGTCTCATGTACAAATGCTCCCACTGTCTATCATGTATTACGTTGTTGGCATTTACAACTGTATATGTCCATATACTAATTCTTCACATGAATATGATATGCTGTCAAAATGGTAATAAATTTGGAAGTAATTACAATAATTAACACAAGATTGATCTATTCTTTTGTTTACTTTGACATACCCGCTCAATTCGCATATTTAGACATAATCAGCTTCATAATCACACGTAATCACCTCAAATGACACACTAATTAAACTTGTGTTTATCAAGCAGTTGGACTTCACTGCAGATTTTCCCCCTTTTTGCAGTGCTCTGGATCCTGTGGGAGAGGATACATGTACAATAATGTGACTTGTGTCCGTCACTCGGGCCAGCCAATCGCAGAAGAGACATGCTTGCACCAGCCCCTCCCACAAAAGGAAAAGTGTTGCAGAGGTGGAAGGTACACACACTACCATTTAAAAGTTTGGGGTTGGCAGGCTTTAAGTTTTTTTTATCCAAAAAACATACAGTAAAAAGAGTAGTCTTGTGAAATATTATTATAATTTAAAATAATTATTATTATTTTCTATTTGATATAATTTAAAATGTAATTTATTCCTATGATGGCAAAGCATTACTTCAGTCTTCAGTCACATGATCCTTCAGAAATCATTCTTACATGCTGATTTGTTGCTGAAGAAACATTTATTATTATTATCAATGTTGAAAATAGTTGTGTTGCTTACTATATTTTCTCAAACCATAATATTTGAACAATAGAAAGTTCTAAAAAACAGCATTTGGAATAGAAATAATATAAATGTCTTTACTGTCGTTTCTGATCAATTTCTGATCAAGATTCTGCCAGAGCTTTACTGGAGCAGATCATGTAGTTTATGAATTTCACTAGAAGTTATAAATATTTGAACAAACTAGACAACAGCTCTGATTTGTTACTGTATGTTAACAGAGGGGACAGAAATATAGAATTGATGGACAGAGTTCCTATATACCAGTGTTGCTCCATGTAGTGTTTATCACCTTGTAGAAATGGACTGAAGCATCGAAAGGTTTCTTGTGTCAGTGATCAGCGCTCCAAGCAGGATTATAAATGTTCCCATCTCTTTCCCCTCTTTCCAGCCTTGTCGAGTCATCGATTGTGTCCTCCTCTACAGGTGGGGTACAATAGATTGGCAAGAGGTGAAAGTGAGAACTAAATTAATTTGCTCAAAAATGCATCTCAAACTGTTCTTCCTGAGATGACATAGGGAAATTGTAATACAGCACAACAGTGACCGCCCACTTTTTAGTATCCACGGTTCTGGAAATATTCTTTTTTTTTCCCTTTAAAGGGATAGTTCAACCAAAAGTGAATATTCTGTCATAATTTAATCACTCATGTTGTTCCAAAACTGTATGACTTACTTTCCTCTGTGAAACATGAAAGAAGATATTCAACATTCTTCAAAATATCAGAAGTCATACAGATTTAGAAAAAGATGAGGGTGAGGAAACGATAACTGAATTTTCATTTTTGGGTGAACTATTACTAGTGAACCTTCACCAAAATGTATTTAAAATACCTTTATTTCATACTAAGTATACCACAAAACCATTAACAGATTTACTGATTTAAAAATTATAATTAAACTTTTGCACAAGGTACATTTTTTTTAATATTAAGCCTAAACAGTTCACTATTACTCACCCTAACTAAATCACTATTAGTAAGGATGGTATCATTTCTGTATAATAGCAGTCTTTAAATGCAAGTTATTTAAAGTGTACCTAAAATATACTTGCAAAAATTACATTTTAGCACAATCAGATACTGTATACTTCAGTACATGTTTAGATGGACCTGGATAACTAAAGTGCATTTAGTACAAAATTAGTTGTTCCAATTTAGCAGATTTAAGTATATCAATTTAGTATACCAAACATACAACTGCAGGGTATTTATATTAAGTACATAATATGTAAATGTATTTGTAGTGTGCTTGGCATAAAATAAATGTATTTTAAATATATTTTAGTATATTTATTTTTCATTAGGCATCCCTTTAAATTCTCCCACAAGGATTCCAGAAAAAAAAAATCATGATGAAATGAAAAACAGCTGTCTGATCTAGAACTCTTAAAGATGCAGTAAGCGATTTCTGAGAAACTCTGTGGATATTTGAAATCAACACGCAAACAAACGCGCTCCTATGCAAAAGGGACATTTTTTAATCCTCTCGACAGAAAGATTTTAAATCTTCAAAATGACGATGTTTACGTCATAATAAGCAGGAAGTAAAACACTTAAATCCTTATTTCTCCCATCTCAGGTGGAAATAAGGGAATGAACCATGACCATTCAAAAATATGACTGGGTTGCTAAAGATACAAAGCTTAATGCAAATAGTGAACTGTCCCTTTAACAATGTGATCGTTACCAAGTGTGTTAAGGACCTTTCAGCCTGCGCCATATATAGATTCATGCCAGAACTAGGTATTTATGTTAATATCATTTTGTAAAAGGGGCCTTTGAATATTGTGTTGGACAGTGGGGGGTCTTCGAGTCAAAAAGACTAAGAACCACAGGTCTGCAGGAAACACAGTTTCAGAAAACAAAAACTGTTCCATAAAACTAAAATCTGGGTCATCTAGCAGCATGAAATCACAGCACTTAAAAGAAGTGTAATTAGTTGAGTGCACTGCTCTAGAGCACACCTCCACTTCTCCCCCCATCACAGCAGACACAGGCAGCTGGAGCCTATTAGCGTAGCTCACTTTGCCTGTCGGATGCTTGAGGGGCCACGCACAAAGCTTGGTGCTGCTCACTGTCAAAGATTTACAACATATGACAAGATTCCCAGAAACAGGTACCACTCTTCCAACTTCCTTTACTTTCTCTGCATTTGAAGGGGTTCCAGACCAGGTTAGGATTCATCATTCCTTATAATAATAGCTAAAGCTGAACTTCACTTATAAGACAACCAAAATACAGTTGTAATGCAAATTTCTACTTGTTCCTTAGCTTGGCTGGTCAAATAATCATTGTGCTTGCTAGAGTTTGGTGATCACTTTACTGGATTTGTTGGTTGGGTGACAATTCACAACATAACATTATGTTTTCTACAAACATGTACTACTACATGGTCAACTATTGCAACTATTTATTAGATTTTTTGGCTGTTTTTTTTTAGAATGTACATTAGCTTATTTTCCATCAACTGGTTAAAATTTACAATAGTGCATAAAAATTTGGTCTGATTTTCACAAACAAAAAACAGACTGGCTGGATAAAAAGCCTCTTCTTTCCCTATGCCAAAAATAACCTATGTTGCTGAGTTTGGATGGAGGACTGCACTATGTAAGGTATACCATGGGTGTTTCCGTAGTGTAGTGGTTATCACGTTCGCCTCACACGCGAAAGGTCCCCGGTTCGAAACCGGGCGGAAACAACATGTGGCATTTTGAAACTTGTGGCTCACTGAAATAGTTCTTCAAATGAAGTTGTTAGGCTTGTTAAAAAGAGTAAAACTGATGAGGCGTGCCCACCAGCCACTTTTTTTGCCTACCACAACAAGAAAGATTTACCACCAGGTTTCCGTAGGGTGGAAACAATGTGTTGCTTTTTCAAAAGAGCAACTGACTGCTCTTCAAAGAGAGGGTCAACGGTTTCAGGGCCCAATACGATGACCAGCATAGTTAACTACAACTACTAATTTGGCCTTGTACAGGCATAAGTTGTAACCCATAATGTGGCTTAAATGCAGAGAAAAAAAATCTTCTATATGGACTACTGTATGAGTACAGGCTACCTTATTTGGCTTAGATGTCAGTTTTTTTTTTCATCAACTGGAGATTTTAAAAAAAATTGGGCCATTGTTTCCGCCCGGTCTCGAACCGGGGACCTTTCGCGTGTTAGGCGAACGTGATAACCACTACACTACGGAAACATGCTAAAACCAAAGAAGATTGTGGCCTTGTAACTCTTTAGCGACCACTGGTCTAGATAAACTTTTGCCACCTTGAAGTGGCAAAAAGTCCCTAAAAAGTGAATTACAATTGTCAGATTATATACTTCTGCTGAAAATGTCTATAAAGATTCTAATGAACGACGGCTTTTGAAAAGAGCTGAACTGTGACTGCACCATTGTGGGTGTTTCCGTAGTGTAGTGGTTATCACGTTCGCCTCACACGCGAAAGGTCCCCGGTTCGAAACCGGGCGGAAACATTATGTAGCTTTTGAAACAAGTGCCTCACTGAAAATACTAAAAATAGTTATTTAAACAGGGAGTATATTTGACATAATTTCAGCGTACCAAATGACGACCAACAGTGAACAACCACTACTAATTTGGCCTGGTAGAGAACACACCATCTATCCAGTCATGGCCTAAAGGTTAGAGTCAGACTTGTAACCCGAAGACTCAGTGTAACTTGATTCTCTATACGGAATGGGAAATGTAGGTGGGGGGAGTGAATGAATAGCGCTCTCTTCCACCCCCAACACCCGTGACTTAAGCAAGGCAACTAACACCTAATAGCACCCTGGGCTGTTCACTGTGTGTGTTTGTGCTTACTACTCACTGCTCCTAATGTGTGTGCACTAACTTGGTTGGGTTAAATGCAAAGGACAAATTCTGAGCATGGGTTACTCTATTTGGTTTTCATGACAGTCTTTTTTATCAAAAGGAGACTTTAAAAAACTAACTTTAAAATATTTGTTTCTGCACAGTCTTGGACCAGGGACCTCAAAAGTTTAGCTCAAAAGTGTGTAGATTTAGAGAAATATTGATATATTCTCAGTTTTTATCAAATTTCTATTGACAGGAATAATATGTTATCGAATTTATATGCGTCGATGTAATCATTATGAGCGCTGGATACTGATGTACTGTTTTCAATTCATACCAGCAGCCTGAGGGCGCTCTACTGAACATTATAGTCCATATTTGAAACACATGAAGAAGAGCATTCGACAATGCAGAAAATCCCAAATCCCCGACCACAAACAGAGCTAACAGATCGCTGTAACATGCATATTATGTTGTTTTGAAGAAAATATACATTGTTCTTTGAGCAATGTTAGGCATTTTCATATTAATAGATTATATGTATAATGTGATGGTAATTAATAGACTTTATGTGACTTCATGACGCGAGTGACTATGAGGAGGTGAGAGGGGCAATACTGAAGAAATATTCTATCAATGCTATGACTTATCGACAGCGGTTTTGTTATGTGGAGGTCCTGATGGAGGAACCCCCTAAGGAATTGTATGTCCGTCTGAAGGATTTACTCTATAAGTGGGTAAAACCTTCAGAAAAGACAATGCAGCAGTTTGCAGAGACTGTCCTCTTGGAACAGTTTTTGAGAATGTTGTGTCCTAAACTACAAACCTAGATAAAGGAGCATGATCCATCTTCTGCTGAGGAGGCCGCCAGGCTGGCGTATGTTTTTGTGGCAGTTAGGCGAAGGGCTGAGCCTTGGAGTTTTGTTTATTGGAACACCTTAAGGGACAGCGCAGTCTCATCCCAAGACGTCATATAACTGACGTTTTGGGACGTCTTTTGACCATACGTCAATATTCGCCTTTTTAGAGCCCCCTTAAACGTCGGTAGATGAGGTTATGGGATCCTAACTCTAAACCTAACCCTAACCTACCCCTAAACCTAACCCGTCACCTAACTGACGTTAAAGGTAAAGCGTCAGTTGTATGACTGCCCGGGATCGCCATCTACCAACGCTTAAGGGGGCCCTAAAAAGGCGGATATTGACGTATGGTCAAAAGACGTCCCAAGACGTCAGTTATATGACTTTTTGGGATGAGACTGTGTTATAAGGGACAAGACTTTCTCTCGCAAGACAAACTCAGAGCTAGAAGGGGATAAGGTTAGCCTAGAAATCTAGACGCACCCTAGCGGCAGCAAACATTATTTTGCAGCCAGTGTGGTCTAGCAACTCTCCGTTGGCTTTCAAAGTAGAAAAACCGAACTCTGGTAAGGCCAATCACATTTTGTATACAGTTGGTGGGCAGGCTTGACACAATGATGGAGTTTTGACGGTTCTGTGCCTTGATTTCCATAGGTGATTTCCCTGCTAAACAAACAAGATGCTAAGGTGCTGGCGAACAGCGGTCTTTCGAATCGGCTTTGGCTGCGACTCTGTAGTTAAGAGAACGTCACTTAAGTCATTCTTAAAAAAGGAAGATGTGTTCGGAGTGTGAGGACCGGGTACGTAAAAAGTTTAATATATCAATTAGCTCCGCTTTTGGGAAAACCATAGACTGTAAAAAAATAGGGGGGAAATGCATGGGACTCACTCAGCAACACAGCAACAGCTGTTTGTTGCTCTGGTTGGTTAGTGCTATCCTATTGTGTGCTGAGCGATATTGAAAGACAACCATTTATCCCCCCCCCATATTTGAAGTAGGTATGGCTTGCCGGATCATGTAGCACTTCATACAGTTTCCGTAGTGTAGTGGTTATCACGTTCGCCTAACACGCGAAAGGTCCCCGGTTCGAGACCGGGCGGAAACAAATTTTTTATAACCTCTTGACAAAATAATAATTCTCCAGTCTGTGGAGAAAATGTTACACTTTCTGTTTAGAAACAGGGAAAGTTCTCCTTTATTCTCTATGGCTCCTTTATTCTTTATTCTCTTAACATTACGGATGCAATATACTTTGACGCACAAGTAGGTTTCATGGTGCTGTTTTCAAGAAAGATGTTTCAAGAAAGATGTAGGGCTAATCGTGAGAAGTTTTTTTTAATCTTTATCTTTATTTGACCTCATTTTATTTGGTACATTTGCACACAAAAAAGTACAAGTACTAAGTAGCAGTAATTTTTCAATAATTAAAAACATTTGGATTTCACACGTTAAATTTTCGATGGTTATAACTTATAGGTCTCATAACGTCGTTCATGAAGTGTATTATTTTTATTTTTATCAAAATCCTAGTGCGGGAAACATGCCAAAGGGCCCCGGTACGAAACCGGGCGGGAACAGCTTTTTTAAGTTGCTTAGCTCCTGTTGTTGAATTCATTTGAATATAGTGTACTGAGTCCTTATCCAGGCCAGGTCATCATGTTGGACCCTGAAACTGTGTAAAATCGACTCCGTTTGAAGAACTATTTTCAGTCAGGTGCTCATTTGAAAAAGCAACACATTGTTTCCACCTGTGGAAACCTGGATGCTACATTTTTCTTGTCCCTTTCAAAAAAATATTTCAACGTGGTAGTCCGGCACTCCTCAGCGATTTTACATTTTCAAAAAACTGCATTTTTTTTTCCAAACAATTTTCGGTAAAGCGCTCATTTTAAAAAGCCACATTTTGTTTCCGCCCGGTTTCGAACCGGGGACCTTTCGCGTGTGAGGCGAACGTGATAACCACTACACTACGGAAACTCATGCTTCCACTCTGGGATTTGTCGAAAAACTCAAGACTTTGTGAGTTCATAAAATAAAAATAATATATTTCATGAACTATGTTATGAGACCTATAAGCTATGACCATAGAAAATTTAACGTGAGAAATCCAAATGTTTTTAATTATTGAAAAATTACTGCTACTTAGTACTTGTGAGAAATCCAAATGTTTTTAATTACTGAAAAATTACTGCTACTTAGTACTTGTACTTATTTGTGTGCAAATGTACTTAGTTTTAACAAGTTTTAAGGCTTTGCGGTATGACAATCAATAATAATATAAGCGATCATAAGATCTACCTATATTGTATTTATGGTGTTGTCAGATATAGTGTACACAGTTTTGTTAAATGTATTTTACCGGTGTTGAAATCAAGTACACATAAAACCTTACCACATGTAATGTTCATGGACCACCATGGAGTTTACTAAAACTACCTTTAGTTTAAGATAATTGTTTGTTTTACTCCTGTTTTCACAGCTTCCCCTAGACATTGCAGGATGTTTTGCCACTCAGTCCAGCTGAGGGAAAGTGACATCAATGCATATTGCATACCATCTATTGGTTTCTTCTAGGCTGTTGATGTGAACCCTAGAAAACACTTGTATACACACGAAAGAGTAAGAAGATGTGTTTGCAGAGGAAAAGTTCGGATCAAACTTGACCAGTCACTGTTTCTCTGTCATTTTCAGGCCAATTCCCGCTAACCGCATAGATGTGCAGCTCCAAAAAGGTGTTGTATTTGATAGTGAATTTTAAACAGTCTCATTTGCATTCCTATTGACTTAACATGCAGCTCTGCTATGACACATTTTCCAAATTAAGTTAACTTTGTTTTATGGCACAATAGAAATGAATAATTCCTGATTTAAGAAAACTTATAACTTAAAAAAAAAATGTGACATTTTTGCTTACCTCTTCTGTTTGTAAGATGTGTTCAGATATGAACTCTCCTAAGGAGTATATCACATTGATCACTGGAGAAGAAGATAACTTCTCTGAGGTCTTCGGATACAGGTGTCTCTGCAGTTGAAATATTAAATATTGATGAGTGCATGTTACAATTTTTTTTCTATTTAAAATATAAGATGTGTAACAAAGGTTAAATTAATATTTTAGGTTAAATAAAGGTTAATATTTTAGGTTAGGCTTTCATGCACACACAGGCTAGCGAGGCTACCCCATTTGACTTTTACTGCAAGAATAAATATATGTACTGTATACTATTAAACAACATTCCCTTGTTTGTGTTGTTGTCCAGGCTGATGGACCACACAGTGCCCATCCAACCTAACCATGAGAGAAGATTGCCAATGTCGAAGAAACTACACACATGGTCTCTCAACCTTTACAAGAGTAAACTTGATCAAAATGATCATTATAAACCCAAGTAACACAAATTTAGCTAGGCCATATAGTATTTTAGATAAGTCAGGGCCCTTGTTCGTTCATTTATTGTTCTTTAATCTTTAATTTTGCTATATTAAATTAAAAATATTAACAATTTATATTTTTTTAATTTGCATAGCAACAGACTGGATGACGACTCGTGAGATTGCTACAGTGCTGTCTGATGTCCATCGATAGATAGCAGGAATACTGAATTTCCAACTCTAACTTTTTCACAATTTGGAAATAAAGTGACAATCTAACAACCCGTAAAGTCTAGAAGACAACATTATATAGAAAGAGAACATATGATGTGGCGAGCAGTTAACTAATGTAGTATGTGGTAACGTTACGTCGCGTCAAAAAAAAAAAAAAAAAAACCGCCGATGCCGAAACTTTCGATTTAGCTAATGTTACTTAGGCTACTTGCTTACTCTCATCATTACACATAGTAACACAGCTAAATTTATTTTTAATATGTTGGACCTTCTATTGAAAGTAGCCTACATTTACCTGTTGAGACCTGCCGTCACAAGCAGTACCCGTGAGTGAATAATGAGGGAAGAAGAAGAACAACCCGCGAAAGATGGAAAGAGGAGATGATGCGTTTGTCTGCGGACTGCAAAAGGGGGCGTAACTTGAAGTTGGGCGTAACCAGAGCCGGGCGTAACTTAAAGTTGTCCAAATCACACGATATTTTAGAACGAGATGTTGTTGGCAACATGGCGGCTCGTTTATGGTTTTGAGACAGTAAAAGAGGTTTTGAGCCATACTGTCTATGGTTTTGAGTCTGGTTAAGACTTTAGAGATAACCAGAGCCATAGAGAGAAACAACGGTAAGAATATTTTCAAGAGATAACCGTTTAAATTGAAGTCTGTCACTGTCAGTCATTTTCATTCACTTTTTGTAACACATTTTGGTATTGTTTCTAAAGTTAATGTTGCCTTAAAATTAACGTTGCATGAACTTTTCACATCGCAATAAGGGCAAAGAAAAGCTTTTGGAACTTTTAGCTACTCAATCTGTGTCCCGCAACACATGCCAGCAACACAACACAAATTTAAATAGCCCCTGGAGTGGTCACTTGCCATTATTAAAATTTATATGCATGTTGTGAAAGTTGTCTATGAAAGTATTTTCAGTTATGACTTTTTCCCTTTGATTTAGTCTAGTGTGTCAAAAACTGTCAATCTTTTATGTTTGCCCATGGCTCATGGTTGCAACAGGTCATTTTCTCTTCCACCGTAAATCAATGTGTACGGCCATCTGCCGGGAGCTAGTTATTTTAGTAGATAAAGTTTTAAATATGGATATTTTTCTTACACAAACCCAAACCCTCGCTTCAGAAAGCCTTTATGAACCCCCCATAGCTGTGTGGAATGGACAAACATGCACTTTAATGGACTTCAAAACATAAACAGCCATTCACTGCCAAAAGCTTGGAAGAGCCAGGACATTTTTTAATATAACTCCGATTGTATTCGTTTGAAAGAAGAATGTCATATACACCTAGGATGGGATAATTTTAGGTTAGGTCAACTTCATTATCCACAAAGGGAAATTTGTTTCACAGCCAACAGTTAACCATTCAATCAGCAAGAACAAACACACTACACCACACACACATAAACTATTCCTTATAGCACAGGAACCTATATCTCGTGAGCCAAACCTGGCTCTTTGACAAAAATCAATAGATGTTTTGCCAGGCAAATAAAAAGTGACTGGGTTGAAACATATCCTTTTATTGAAACTGGTACTTTGACAAGAGAACTCATTGGTCAAAACATTTTCCCAACCATTGCATTAGGATGTTGTATTTTTTTCTTTTAAGATAAAATAGTTTCTTGTAGTTTGACAACAATGTATCATGGGGAGATATATACTTCTAATGCACACCAGATGAATGATAAGAGTAAAATGTGTGAAAGTTCACCAGACCGTGTGCTGTTTCTAGCTGTGTGGCACATGCAGCTGAATGAATGAATAGTGTGTTGTCCCTTTTGGCTAACAATTTGTTTTCAAGCAAGTACAGAACTTCATCCACCTCATCCATCTTATTTGGTACAAATGTCCTCTTGAACAATTGAGCAGCTGCTGTCCTTCTTGAAATCAGCAGAGACTAAGAATCCAGTTCAAAATGATCCAATTTTATAAACAAAGGGCTCTGGTTTGGAAGACATCCACATGGGTTACAAACATCTCTAAATGATTCTTTCAACATTGTTAGCAGAATTAGCATGCATATATATTAAAAAGACATAAGAAAACTTGGCATGCAGGTATTCTTGTATCCATTGGATGGCAGTAGAGTTTTTGGGATATGTGTTGGTTATTGTGGAAAATGCACTCCCTCCTCTAGCTTAGGATTTGTTGAAGTTTCAAGATGCAAGTGTACTGGTCAGGTCTGCCGACAAACAACAGGGAAGTGTGTGATCCATTTCTATGTTACTGTCAATTTTATTTTGTGTGAATGTAAATTTGAGTGGTTCTCTCATAGACTCATGTCTACCCTTGGTGAAAGCAAAGAACATCTTTTTTTTATTTATTTATTTAAAATGTCAAATTTTGACTGACATAGTTTCTGTAAGATTATGACTTCCACTTGTTTTGAGAATGTTATGTATGTGTATTATTTCTTAGGTCCCATACAGTTCATTTGTGAAACAAGGAGTTTTGACATACCAGTATACTGTAGGCCTACCTTCTTTGGCATTACTGGATGTGTTTATACTGTTCAAAGTTTGGGGTCAATAAGATTTTTCTTACAAATCTCTGCTATGCTCACCAAATATGCATTTTATGTGATCAAAAATACAGTAAAACAATACAATTCAGAAATATGATTACAATTGTGAAGGTATAAAAAAAAAAAAATATTCCTGTGATGGCAAACTGAATTTTTAGTGACATTAGTGTTACTCCAATCTTCAGTGTATCACATAATCCATCAGAAAACATTATATGCTGCCATTGATTTTATCATTGTTGTAAACAGATGTGCTGCTTAATCTTTTTTCCCCCCCTCAGGATTCTTTGATGAATAGAAAGGTCCTAAGAACAACATTTATTTGAAATCGTGTGTAACATCATAAATGTTTTACAACTTTTGATCAGTTTAATGCATCCTTGCTGAATAGAAGTAAGTATAACTTACCACAAACTTTTAAACAATTGGGAAATATTAATGCTAAAAGATTTTTAGTCATCTCAAAAGTGAAGGTTAAGTTAGAGTTTTGTTTTGTTTTTAAACACATCATATTAGAAGATATGTTCATTGCAGGCTATCATGCATTTTATTTATGCCTTTTTAAAATCTGTTTTATTCTAAAATTCCAAAGAAAGCAATATAAGCAGAGTGAGCCTAAATGAAAGAACCATCACAGTATAGAACACACAGTCTTCTGTGTTGGTTTGGAATGGAACGTGTTGTGTCCAAGAAAGTGGAATTCAGACTATTCGGTGGTGCTAATATTACTAGTGCTAACACATCATTATAGTTTTCAAAAGGATGTTTGGTCTCAGACTTTATCCATTTAACTGAATATGAAAGGAATATTTACTCGTTCAAGTTTGAGATGTTTCTTTAAAAGAAGTCTATTTACCAAGGCTGCATTTATTTGGTCAAAAACATAGTAAAACACATTGTGAGCCTATATTACAATTTTAAATAACATTTTTCTATTTTAATATATTTTAAAATGTAATTTATTCCTGTTGTCAAAGCTGAATTTTCAGTATCATTACTCCAGTCTTTAGATCATTACTCCTTTCACGTGATCCTTCTGAAATTGTTCTAATATGCTGATTAAATGCTCAAGGAACATTTCTTACTTTTAGAAATAAAAATAAATAAAGAAAAAGGGTATGCCCCAAACTGTTAGATGTTGAACATTTGAAGAAATTTAGACATTTTTAGACCAAACAGTTGACTTCCATTGTGGAAAGTAGGAAGTAGTTACTCTCTGCTGTTTGGTTACCAACATTATTTAAAATATTTGTGTTCAACTGAAGAAACTCTTACAAAAAATTACTGCAGTTTTTTCAGAAGAAATACTGCAGTTTTTGTTAAATGTAGAAAATGCAGTGTTTTGGACAAAAAAAAATGCAATATTGCAGTATAGTTGGAGTAGGCTACAACTGCAGTAGTACTCCAGTAGTACAGTAGTGAAAAAAAAGTAAAAAAAAAAAAAAAAACTAAACAAATGGTAATGTTAAACCATCAACAAATTTGGAAACAAACTCTCATTGTAGACTGATAAACTTGTATTGGGCCTATATCAAATAACACAATTCACTATTTATTATACATGAGACCTGGTTTATCCCGGGTTTTGTCAAAAATATTTTTGGTCTGAGACTGAAAACTTTTGAAAGAATTACACCGTCGAATGTGGTTTATGTAAGTGCAATTTGAGAAAAGGTCTCAACCATTTAGCAACAGAGGAATGTTGTGTAGCTACCTGGTATTTAGGCTACTGGGTTTGTTAAAAAAAAAAAAAAAAAAAAAAAAAAAAGCGCTGGCGTGTCCGGAAATGCAGTAATTTCATTCACAAGCTCACTCAAAAACTGATGGGACGGGCCGAGAGAGAGAGAGAGAGATGATGAGCATTTCAACCTATTGAGTCGGCGACCCGTTGCAATACGCATTGAGATTAATTTCCTTACATTGTCATGTTTGGTCGAAGCAGTAAGAAGAGGAACTCTAGCCGGTCGGTGAGTAAAGCGGTAAGGGCTGTTTACATTTTAAAGACTTGCATGTTTACGCAGTTACTCCACGTGGAGCAGAAAGACATGAAGGTTAGATGTAATACAACGCTGGAGCTGCTCTCTGATGTGTGAAGTTTACATTCTAGATCAGACAGGTTTGATACTCCAGTCCTTTAAGCCATAACAGGCGTTTGCAGTTTCAAAATATTTGGCAAAACATTGCATTTCCAAAACATTTGGCAAAAGATTGTATTTTATTCGCAAATCAATTATTCACCACAAATGTGACATCAGCTACAGTAATATTACAAAATTTGAGCAGTACGTGTGTCTGTATGAATTGAATTAATTTTACTTCCTTTACAACTAAGTGAGAAGCGTCTGGCCTTTTCTGAAGAATAGGTTTAAAATGTTTTTTTTTTTTTTTTTCTGGTCGCAACTTTAGCCTGTAACCTGTAACCTAGGCTACTCAATAAGACCCAATAGGAAGTTAAGTAATTTAATATTTTATTGTAAAATTCTCTTTTAATGTGATACAGCCTACTTTAAAATGTACAATTTTATGTAAATCAATCAGTCAAAATGGAATTTGACCACTGACATGTGTGATTATGTTTTATTGTATATGAGTGTGATCTTAGTATTAAGCCTACATCAATAACAGACCCTTTAAAAACCACATGTTTCAAATATGGTAGCTTTCGGGCCTACAGTATATGGAGCACTTTACAGACAGTTGGATCAGGGTTAGATCTGGACTCTGCAGGTATGTAGATCTCAACTGGCTTAGTTTTAAAACGTTTTCAGGCCCCCAAAACACTGTTGTCGTTTAAATGAACATCCAAAATGCATAAAAAGTTTTTAGTTGAAAACTGTGTTGTGTGTGTGAAACCTGTGGAAAAATATGCCTTACCATGCAAACTGTACTTAAATTTGGGAGCTCCTCCTCCATAGTGATCGGTGTCGTCATGTTTATGTCATAAAATTTAGTTCACTATTTTATAATTAAACTTGTTCTGATCTTGACAAAACACATTTGAAAATGTATTTGATTAAAAGTTCCATGTAGATTATTTTGTGATGAAAGTGATTGCGACAGATTTTTTTTTTTTCATTTGTGACAACGCCCTGAGGATGGTTTTGTGACCGAAAGCTTGGCTATTAAATTTACTGAAAGGATTCAAGTGTGCGGACAGTTTATTCATTTTTTGAGTGACAACGCATCAAAAAAAAAAAAAAAAAAAAAATGTAGGTGACACCTGGCTAATTTGGGTTCTGTGCCTAAACAAACTATCATGGGAACTTGATATCAATTTCAATATTGGAAGTCAACTTGGATAGAGCTTATGTATTCTTTTACATTTTGATGTTCTGAATGCCATATATATGCATTTATGCTTTTATATAACAATGTATTGTCCACAGATGTACAGCATAACATGCGTTTATATACAAAATAACTCTTGAATCTCTTTACCTCTGCAGCCCTCTGTGCTTCATGGCCTAGAAAGAGGACAATCTTGTACCATATGTGGAGAGCAGTGTCCTGGCTTCGTTCTGCATAAATGGAGGTAAGGCCCCAACTTGCTGGTCCTAAACATACTTTTTCTTATTTTACTTCAGGCATTATGTAGAGAATGAGTTGTTATCTTGACGTTTGGTGCAGGAGAGCCCAAACCACAGATTTTGGTGAACAATGAGTTGTTTTTAAAGTTTTGTTGTTGCTGTTTTTGGTCCGTATTGGATGGCATCAGCATTTCCTTTCTAAGCTCTTGAAATGTTGAGTGGAAATGTTGAGGTTCTTTTCCTTAGACTTGCCTAGAGTAATCATAGGAGGATTCAGTAGAATTGTCATCATCTGAGACAGCAGAGAGTAGCCAGTTCAGCAATGATGTTTCTTTACAAAGATAAATTAAGAAATTAGGTTTAATTTATTATTTAGTAAAACAATATGTTATTGCAAATATTATTGT
The DNA here is from genome assembly GCA_038021265.1 of Cyprinella venusta. Taxonomy (NCBI): domain Eukaryota; kingdom Metazoa; phylum Chordata; class Actinopteri; order Cypriniformes; family Leuciscidae; genus Cyprinella; species Cyprinella venusta. The sequence continues at coordinate 17,814,747 of CM075879.1, forward strand.
TACTTGTTCATCATTGTGTCAGTGTTTTATTTTTTGAATTTAGCTAGCTTCTTTGCATGAAGAACAAAATAGTAACAAAACTATGTAAAGGGACCAGACCCACGGTGTATGTGGATAGAAATGGCTCATTCTAAGGTAATAACAATATAACGGTTCATTAAGTAAGGTCTTTATACACCACTGAAAACATATTTATGTAGGCCTGGCCTATTTGATATTGCATTTCTGACAAATATTACACAATGCATTGTCAACTTATTTTCAGCAGCCATAAAGTTTGCACAGTACGCATTGATCACAGACATGAAGATTATTGCTCACTAAAAAACCCCACAGTCATCATGCTTTCAGGCCTTTTCAAGTTTGATTTTGATGTGACATAAAGCGGTCATATTGAAGTGGCTGAGTTGTCTACTTAATTAGTCTTTCCATTAACGCCATAATTTTCTTAATTCAGGCTGATCCGAGAAAGTGCGCGAAAACAAGAGGTTTTATGTTATTTATCACATAAACCAATCGTATCCAGTCATAACCATAATTTAATCGGATCCAATTATAGCACCATGAGGCATTGCCTCATCTCACGTAACTTTCCCCATTAATTCTCAATTACCCTCAATCAAACCATAAACTGTAAAAAAATGGACGTTTGTGATGTCACCCGTAAGCTTCTAAAGAGTATTTTTGAAGCCTGAAATGGGCGGAGCTAGCCGTCACCATCTTGGTAAAGCATCACCGCGTGTCACTCAAGTGGCCACGCCCTTAATTATGCAGAACTTTAAGGCTTAATATAATTTTAACGTATGAGTTAAATTAGTCTTTTTTTTATATTATTATGGTCTATGGGATGGACTCTCTTTTGGAGCCTGTCTCTAGTGGCCAGTCGATGAATTGCATATGGGGGGTTGTTCAACTTGTTAGCATGTTGCCCTTCTGCTTTATATAGAAGGCAAGAAAGCTTATCGAGGAAAGGGGTTGCTGGGATGGAGAGTTAAAAGAACTGATCTGCCTGCTCTCCATTGCTGTAAACTATTACAGGGCAACAGTCAGCTCTGGAATGTGCCCTTAATTGCCTGTCTTTTGCAGTCCTACAGTAAAACTAAAGGTCTTCCAGAGGAATTTAAAGACATGTTCTTTTCTTTAGATTTTCTTTTCTTTTCAACTGCTTTTTGTGTTAGTGGGAGACATATAGCACACTATGGGGTCTCTTACACAACAGCAGCTCCTAAAGATTTTTATGAAGACTGTGGAAAGGCATATTTGAATGCAGATTGCTGTTTGTTTGTGTCTTTGAAAGAGAGAGAGAGAGAGACAGAGTTTGAGTAAAATGTCACCATGATTGTGCTGTAGACAGAGCTTGCAGGTGTCCAAACTTACAAAATTTGCATGCATTTACATCATACACACACTGTCTAGTCACAATTATTACCCAATGTCTTTTCTGATGATCCATTCAACCATAATAATAAGCTAAAGGGAATTTATATAAACCTCATATTTGTGTTTTTACTGCTGCGTCCCGTTCTTACTGCGTCCAAATAGCTGAAAGGTTTGTTTGAGCTGCACCCTCTACTGTACACAGGCATGAATTTCCATTTCCTCCAGTCTAAGGCTTATTCATTTCACTCTTTGGTGTGAATTTCTACTTTTGCCAAAAATGACTTTTTTATTTTTTGTTATTAAAGGGGTCATATAATGCCATTTTCAACTTCATTTGATTCTTTAGGGTCTAAATGAACATTTTTTAATACACTTTAATTAAAAATTATCATTAGTATTGTAAGAAAACACAAATTTTACCTGGTCAAAAACAGTTCTGTTTTCAGCACGCTGTTTCAGTGCATATGCCTTTAAATGATAATGAGCTTCGCTCACTCCGCCCCTCTATCTTTTTGTACTGGCAGGGTAGAGTAACTTAGTGAGATGTACAAACGATATGTGTTTATACGTACTCCGTTTGTTAACACATAACCATCATTATAAATGTGGGATTTAGATTTATATTGAGAAATTCATACATAGAAAACATGCCGGAATGTACCCTGAGTGTAAACCTTAGCTGCATTCATCGTGAGCGTGCAAGCGATTTGCAAAGATTAATATTAAGGTAAATACAATTTTACACTCGCTTTTTCTGGAGGTGCAGCAAAGACATGAATAGTTGGTACCAATTATTTTTTTCAGGAGGAGAAAAGTGGTGAGAAATGATTCGCCCAAACATGAAAACAAAACTCAGCCACTGTGTCTTCAACGGTTCGGATTTAGGAACATCAAAAATGACTGCTGTTTTCGTTATTAGTATTACACCCAAGAACAGATCACCACAACCGCTTAGATGCCATTCTGCTCAACAGTAGCGGACTATAATGACAGCTTGCTCAGTGCGGGTCTGTGTTGAAAACGCTGCTGTCAATCAACAATAGTGGGAGGGGCGTCCGACAGTGTTAACGGCGCGATTTGAGACTGGGAAAAACAAATGGAGATTAAAACAAAAACACTGGATAGATTTTTATCAATTTATGATGGTTGTGTACAGGCACTGCCAACACACATTTCAGTACAATCAACTTGAAAAAGTGCATATGACCCCTTTAAAAAAAACAAACAAACAAACAAAAAAACAAGAAAGACCTACACAGAGGAGAAAACATAGAAAAACGTAGTTTCCATAGAAAGTAACTAAGTAACACAATAAATAATTTTTTTTTTTTTTTATGGAGTAGCCTAACGCAATGTTGTTATGTATTACTTTTAAAAAGTAACTTTCCACATCTCTGGGAGATGCACCATGTGTAGGAAAATGAATGGTATAAGTTGTTGTAACATGTAAAATGACATCACCAAGATGGTCATCAAATTAACTAATCTGTCATATTGGGACTTGCTTAAAAGTAGTAGAGTAGAGCAGGGGTCTTAAGAATTGGTGAACATGAAAAGGCCATCTATCAACTCCTATTCCAACACTTTTAACATCTGCAAATCCTAAAATGTCCTGAAATATTCATACATTTCTAAATATTAATGATATGGTTGGAATATCTACTGGAGCTGGGGTCTATTTTCTCTGCTTCCCCACCATTGTATAAAACCAAGACGGTTTAATAATAGTAATGTCTGCTCAAAAGTTTTTGTATTAGTAACTCTTACACTCAAGATAACTACTAAAGTTAGAGTAGTTTATTGCTTATTGGGTTTTGGCTGAAATAAGATGCATTATGGACTAGACATTAGTCCTGTTGTCAATAGTCTGGATATGTGAGACTTGTGATGCATAACTAAATATGTTGCTTCTTAAGGTAATTTTTAAATGTTTTTACTCGCCTAGGCTGCACCCCATAAGCTTGCATTCTATGTGGAAGGAAGGAACCAAGATGGTGGCATGTGTAACACGATGAGTTGAATAATTTATGAGAGCCGTTGGCTTGATTGATTTTCTTTGTGTTAATGAGTCTCATTACTGCCTCTATTAGCATCAGTGCTTTGAGTATTTGCTATCTGATCAGCCAGCTTATATGACCCACTTCCTCAGGTTGGCATGTAGTTCTAGGTTGTAGATGTTCTTTCTTGATTATCAAATGCATGTTTAGGGTTGCCAAAAACATTTTAGGGTTGCAATACAGAATTTGTCCTATATTATACCAAAAAAATTGCATATCTATTTGTTTTCTTTTTTGTAAATGGTAAAATATACCAACAAAATTGTTTCTTAGAACAAATACGTTTTGCTAACATTCCCATCAAGTAATAAAGGCCTTCATTCTGAATGGCTCTATGCACAGCTCCACTACTTCCTGAACTTCAGCCAGCTTCTTGTTTCCTGTCTGGCATTATTGGACACATTGATTAATTCAGGTGTGTTTGATTATTGTTGCCGTGACTACTGAGGTCAAGCTCACCTGAATTAATCAAATTGTCCAATAATGGTAAACAGGAAACAAGGAGCTGGCTGAAGTTCAGGAAGTAGTGCAGTTGTGCATAGAGCCCATTCCCTTTTAGCTGGGATAAAGTTGATCAGTCCTCATTTAACCCTTTTTCTTGCTAATTACCATTCAACACAGATTTGTTTTAAGTGTCTAAATTCCAAAGCACCTAAAAGCTCAACTGTGAGTCTGTTCATCATTAAAAATGTACAGTATGTAGTGTACACAGTCACAGTTCACTTGTGTTGCCAAGGTTCAATATGTGTGTAATTGGTGTGCCCCAGTCTTTAAAATTAATTTATTTTTACTACAGATGCATTAAAGTGATGAGCCAAAGTCAAAGCTCTTAATTTAGTGCAGCAACAGACAAATACTTTGCTGCAGACATGTACATGTGGTGTTCTCACCCACCAGCAATGTCTTACACCAGTGGTTCAATCTCAAATGTATGAAATGGACAGTGTTCCTGTCATTTTTTTTTGAAATCAGCAACCCCATTTTCCCTTAAAAATATTGTCTAAGAGGTGGCAATAGTCCTTCATGGTGATTTCTATAGCATACAGCATGACACATGTATGAATGCTAATGCAACATTCAGTTAGCATTTTTGCTATAATAAACAAAATATACTTCCACTATTGGAGTCCACTATTGGAGTTAAAGAGTTTAAAAATATGAATTTTCTCCACGTTATAGTGTTGATATTTGCTTGAGGTGCAATAAGAAATTCCCGGGAAGATTCTTCTCACTGCAGAGTCCATATAGGGACATGGTGAAGGGAAAAAAATGGGAGGAAAAATAATGTCAGTGCTTTTTGTATTTTTCACAAATGTTTTGAGCCAGAGCCATAACAGGGCAACTTTCATCTATTGTGCTTGACCAGTTCTTAAAAGGCAAAGAAACCGAGACAAAAAAAAAAAAAATACTGATGAAAAGGATTTTTAAAAATCATGCAGTTGTAGCTACAGGTAGAGCTGCTGGACTCTGTCCTCCCAGTAACCTTCAATCTGCATAACAGTGTCTTCAGTGTGTTAACAAGTGGCCCGGCCAAACCAATCCATCAGGGCGGTCTGGCACATTGAATGGGCCTTTAAAGTAAAGTCTCCTTTTCAGGCAGTCAGGAGGAGGAGAAAATAGAGGCAAACCCAGCTCCTCAGACATGTACAAAGAGAGCAAGAGAGCATAACAACTGGGCCTTTCTAGATTAGCATGGTTCTATGAAATCACTGTATCCTCTCCCTGTGTGCTTTGAAGTGCTAACCAGATACAGTTATGTTGCCTGCTAACGCTTATTCCACTCATTAACTAAATGAGCTGGGGTCTTGTTGCTTATGCTGCCATTCGAGGTTATTTTGACCAAAGATTGATGTTTGGGGCCTCTGTAAATAGATGGGCTATACTATAGACATGCAGATGAATAACAAGTTGACCATTCAGATTCAAACAGTACTTTTACCGGGGGCTGGGATGACTGTGTATGTGGTTGTCTTTGATTGGGTGTAATGATAGGGTCATTTATTTGCCATTGTGGTCACGGAAACGGTGGGGTGGCTCACATGCATGCAGACTGAGGCCCACTGGATACGTAAATTAAAGTAACAGCAGGTATTAGAAACCAAGGTTAATCTCTAACTTGACATAATATAAAACATTTATTTGAAGTAGAAAGTAACTAATAATAAAGTAACTAATGCAACAATGAAAAGGCAATACATTTTCTCTAAATTTCTTTATAGATTTAATGCATCCTTGCTAAATAAAGGCATTCAATTTGTCTTACTGACCCCAAACTTTGAAATGAAGTTTCTAGTGAACTTCTAAAAAGTGTAAGATAACTTACTGACCCATACACTTGGTTGTGAATATAGACCTTATGTAGCCCCGCCCCTTTTCAGCGTTGTGCTCGTTGTCTTTTGACTTCTGGTCTTTCCACAGCGATCTTGCATAGGTATAAATGAACTGCTCGTAAAAAAATTCCCGTTCCACATTTGTTAAGACATCTGCTTTACAATGCTTATGATAAACATTACAATGCTCATGATAACTTTTGTTAACTCTACAATAAGTAAATCCACTTCACCAGCTAACAGCGATGCCATAGAAATATACAGAACCGGAAGTTCAAAGACAATATTTTAAAGATGACGGCGCCCACGTTTCTCTGGTGCATAAGGTCTATAAAGACAAACTGTCTTTTCCAAGTAAATGCTTACGTTTTTTTACGTTGTTAATTGAGAAATCTTGAAAAACATTGTGGTTTCCACAAAATAAGCGAGCAGCAGAGCTGTTTTCAATTGTAATAAGTAATGTAGAGCAGTTAGCATTTTAAGTGATTTCTTAATGAACATGTGACACTAAAGACTGGATTAATGACTGCTGAAAATTCGGTTTTGCCATCAGAAGAATAAATTACATTTTAAAATGTAAAATTGTAAATAATGTTTCACAGTAACTCATAGACCTTGAAAACATAACCCAGTCCTGTCTTCACCGTTATATTTTTAGAAATAAAAACACCCCATGAATATAAATAACCAGCATTCTGCAATATTTCTTATATAGTACACCAAATATATCCACTTTGATCATGATTCATAGCACACAAACCAATTTATGCCAGTGATTGCTGTTGAATGCTGTGTTATTGCACAATTGCAAGATTGACGTAGAGCAGGTCTCGCCTTCAATAACAGTGCTCATTTATGGAGAAGAGATTCTCTGGCATGAAGAGTTTCGTATCAAGATGCTTCCTTTATAAAGGTGTATTTGAACATGCATTTGTTTCACAGGAAGAATAGAACATCTCCAGGGTTTGGTTTTGTCGCACCTTCATATTTAACACCTTCAAGTATAGCAGATGCTCAATAGGGCTGGAGTGGGTGTAATTGGAGAATGTTTTCATCCCTTTGTCTGTGAAGCTGTAGAGCTAATGATTACAGAGGAGTGTGTATATGTGCCAGCCTTTGGGTTCTCCATCTTTACCATTAGTGATCTTGGTTTTCAGTACCCCATTATAATGTATGTGAAAGAAAGAGATGACGTGATGACAGGATGAGGCCTATAACTGGTGTCACGTCGCCTTCACTTCTATATCTTATGTAACAAATCACCATGCTTTTATTTAGACCTTTGGTAACTAATTGGTAACTCTCTTTACCAATTATAGGTTTGGTAATTCTGAACAATCTATTATTCGAAACATAAACAATGATCCTTCTGATGTAATGTCAGTGCTTTTAAATTGCAGTCTATCATTTTAAAAGGGTTGTTTTGATGGATTTTTTTTAAACATCATTGATAACAAATGATTATATGTGGCAAAATTACTCCAAATCAAATGCCACTCGACAGACCCTCGTTAAATTTCAAACCCTATTAATTATGATGCCATTTTTGGCATAGTTACTTGTTATGCAGGCTACAGTGCATACTGATGCAATTGAGTTTGGAGATATTATGCAGCATTTTTAATTGTTTTATCTTTTTTTTATCAGAGAGAGATTTAAAGTTCAACCAAATAAAAATGCACAATTTTGAAAAAGCGACTAATTGTCCTTTTTTTATCTACTATACCCTATGCTTCATTCAGACTTCAATTCTCATCTTTTAGCGCCGGTGGCTTAGTTATTTCTTGCTTGCTCTCATCAGTGAAAGACGTATTTCAGTCAAGGGTCAACATCATGCTTTTAAAAGGAAACAGCTGGATTCCTTTCCGTTGACATTATGTAGATGACTCCTTTTAAGTTTCTTTTAGTTCACTGTCAACAACATGCCACACCACAGTCTGGATCTGACAACACTCCTTATCATGCCAGGGTCCTGTTTACACCTGGTACTAGCATGTCTCAAATATGTCTCCTGTGACCGCTTTTGGTCATATTTCTCTCGACGAAATGACTGTATGCATCACCTTTTACTTTAGTGTGTTACTGCATGTTGATAAAGGAAAAAAAACCCATGTTGGGTGGATGGACAGATGAATTGATGATAGATAAGCGGATGGACGAATGATGGATAAATAAGCGATGAATAGCTTTTATTCATTTCCAGGAGATGAATTATTCATATCAACAATTACTTTCTTAATATAAACAATTACATTTTTTGATATCAACAATAAATTAAATTTCAAGAATTCAATTGTTGATATTAACAATTGCATTTTTGATATCAAAAATGTAATTCTTGATATCAACAATTGTATTTTCACTAGTGAAATGTCACCATAGGCTGCCATTCAAAACCATTTGTTGATATCAAGAATTGATTTCTTACTAGTTGAAATTCCAGAAATACAAATTATTACTAGTAAAAACCTTTATTTTTGATATCAATATTTTAATTGTTACTATAGTTTAAATGTCTATTCTTGATATCCACAATTGAATTGCTACTAGTAACAATGTTAATTTTTGATATCAATAATTCAATTTTTACTAGTGACATTTATAATTTCTGATATCATGAATGTGATTGTTACTAGTAAGAAAGCCATTTTAGATATCTGAAATATTATTGATATCAGAAATACATTTTCAGATATCAAAAATGATAATTTTTATTAGTAACAATTAAATTGTTGATATCAAGAAGACATTTCAACTAGTGACAATTTATTATTGAGATCAGGAATTCACATTTTTACTAGTAAAAATGTAATTATTGATATCAAAAATTATATTTATACTAGTAAAAAAAAAATAATTCTTGATATCAACAATTCATTTTGAATTTCAGCCTATGGTGACATTTCACTATAGTGAAAATACAATTACAGATATCAGCAATCAAGAATTCAATTGTTGACATCAAGAATTAAATTCTTCAAAAAAATGTAATTGTTTATTAAGAATTCATATCCTGGAAATTAATAAAAGATAGTTGAGCAGATGGATATGGGCAGAGACAGACAGGTAGGTATACAGTGTAAAAAAATATTGTTGGTTTAACTCAAAAAAGTAAGTAACCTGGTTGCCTTAAAATTTGAAGTTGATTGAACTGGAAAAAGTAAGTTAATACAATGAAGGAGATTGATTTAATCACTAGAAACTCAAAATAATAAGTTATCTCAACTAAATAAATGATTTAAGTTGATTTGACAAAAGAAAAAAAAATGTTGTGATAACAGATTGACTGACGGATGGATGGGTAGATAAATGATGGATGGATTAGATGGATAATAGAAGCTAATAGATGGATGGAAAGATGGATAGATAATCTAATACATGGATAGCTGAGATAGAGATAGATAGATGGATGGATGGTTAGAATGCCGATGGGATGAAGAGATGTGAAACTGGATGATCAAAGTGGCGTGAAATTAAATGGATGAAATGAGTTATTCTACTGTAAAGACTAGTGATGTGTGCAAACAAAAGGCTGAAGTGCAGTTGGTGGAAGAAATCATAGATTCAGTCTGGTGTCTAGTGAGCTGTGTGTGTGTGTGTCTGTCTGGATGAGAAAAAAGGTACATGCTTTCTCTTTTTGTCCTTGAGCCCCGGGTCAGTTGTCTGCTTGGTCAGACCAGACCAGCGGCAGCTGCTAAACACCCAGATCATGTCTTCATCACCTCCGCCAATTTACTAATACAAGAGCCTCAAAGTGCTACTGGAATCCACACCCAGTTAAGTGATAGAATAAATGCATGGAATGCATGCGTATCAAATGCTGAATTAAAATGCATTTAGTGCAAATGTGGCCTTATGTCTTCCATCTCTTGCAGCTGACACTAAACGCCCACTTCTGAAAGCTGTTCAAACTTACTTTCCCCTCAATATGTCATTGGACATTGTACAATTTGATAGGGGTTTAAACACCTTGAATTCCATGAAATGAATTTCAATATATATAGTTGGTATTTGTAATTTAGAATTTGTGTAAACCTGTGTGTGTATAGTATGTATGCCGAACACGGATTCTTGGTTGTAGGCTCTTCTCTGTATTGTGATCCATCTCAAGGTGAGAAGAATAAATGGCTGCAGGCACTGTGGCTCTGCGACACTGCTGATCTGTGACAGTGGGAATGAAAGGGTCTTTGACTGCACTGTTGTTTGACTGTAGGCTTTGTCCTTGTGTTTTCAGTGTCCCAGGGACGTCAGTTGTGAAGTGTGCACAGCAGGGCTATGTTCACTGTGCTTTATATACTGGACACCGACACACACAAACACACTCACACATGCTAAAACAGCTTGGGAAACACCGGTATCAGCAGAGCTTCACTTCTTTCCTGCATCACTTCAAATTGTCCATTGATTCATCTCTCTCTCTCACACTTTGTCATCCGTCTCTCACTTACATGGAGAACTTTTACACCTATTCTACAGCAGCGTGGGATGTTCTTGAGGCTGCAAGTTAAAACTTTTATTGATCTCAACTTCTTCTGGCTCTTCTCGACACCATGGTTTTTTTTTTCATCCTAACTCCTAAAATGGCTGTCATTCATTAAAAACTGCATTTGTGTGCAAACGGTTCTGTTGAGAAGAATGAGATTTAAATGGATGCTTGTGACTAACACGAAAAATAAGATTCGTATCATGGCTGTGAGCCGGTCAGGGCCAAAACCATAGTTGGGAAATAAAAACTATATGACAGAATTGAACTGTATCCTTCAAACATTTCAAACATTATTTTATTAAAGTGGCTTGTATAGTGTGCTTGACTTAATATCTATATTTAACTTAGGAGGATTTAGCAGTTGCTAATTATAATGCATATACTATAGTATATTAAAAACAAATATAATATTTATAGTATGTAAATGTAAGTTATATAAAATAAGTATGGACTGAATTTCATTATTACTTAATCGAGTCTCAATGTAAAAACACACGTTTCTCATACAAACCTGATGGCATTTAGTTTAATTTACAATAATGTCATTATTGCCCTGAAATCTACACTTTAGAATTTATGAAAAGATGGTTATTGTTCTCAAAATCCTTGGTTGCTGTAGCTGTATTGTGTCAACAGAGGGCACTGTTGTGTTTGTTTAGTTCATTTGATGTAATGCTCAGTAGAAGCACTTTTAAAACTTGATGGACTGGATGTTATTGGAGTGTTATTTGGCACCAGCCTTCATTTTAGATCAATTTTGTTTTAATAAAGATGCAGTTTACCTGATCATAGAAACCACTTTATACGTTTTTTTGTAAACATGAATAGTATAGTTAACAGTGTTTATTAGTCATGCATGTCCCTATGTATGTCGTTAGCGTTAGCAGTGGTGTAAAGGGTACCACATGAGTAAAAGTCAGAGTATCTGATTTTAACAGCACTTTAAGTATTTACTCCAAACTTAATTTGGCGTCAAAAATGCACTAGTCCACAACACTGTAAGACTTGGCAGTGGAAACAAGAAAGTCTTGATTGTGAGGAGAGCAATCGCATTTATTTTATGGAATTAAAAGAAAATTTGACAGATTAGGTCAAAACATTTTTAAATTGGCTTATTTAGCCAACATTAGCTAAGTAGAAGGAACTTTTTCTCAAGTGAAGTATAATAAGGTGCTTTTGTAAGAAGATCAGAAACATAAATGTAAAAAGCGACTCTCATTCAAAATGCTGCCTGTTTCTCAGTGACTCATATAAAGAGAAGTGTATGGGCTCCGGTTTCCAGGGTGACGGTACTATTCACACTCCTCTGGTGCCGTGACAACCACACTAGAAGGCAGACGAATGAGGGTGAGTGGTCAAAAATCAAACACGACACCCCCAGAGACGTGAACAAACACAATCTGAGGAGGATTCAGCCTTCTTCAGTTTCATCTCTTGATGTTTTTGACAGAGCTCTGCAGAAATTTTGTAGATAGGCCGTGTTTTAGATCCAAAAACCGGGAGAAATTGTGAAAAATCTCTGCCAAACTCTCATACCGTTCTTATCATCCATGACAGTCCTGTTTGTTTGAAGTCCAAAATAATTATTTCTGCATTAGGACAATGAGCCAATGAAAAGTTTTAAGCGGAACAATCCGCCTTCTCTTGTTCGTGCTTTGAGTCTCCAGCTGTTGAGCTCTGACATCCCCACCCAAATATATACAACAGCCACAGGGAGTGTAAAATCAAAACCAGACGTGGCTTCTTTCCATGGATTTTATGATAGATTATTGGTAATGTAAACAAACTTGTGCGAGGATCATTTCAAAGGAATCCAAGATACAAGAGAATACAGATAGCCTTCACTTATTGACCTAAGGTGAGTCTCAGATTTGGCAGTTACCTCTAAATGTACGAAACTGGAGTCACCCCTGTACGAGGTCAAGCATTTTTCAAAGGCTGAAAGGCATTCATCTCTTGACATGATATCCTTGTGGCTCCAGCAAAGTGCAAAAGTTGCTGATTTTGAACTTGAAAGCATTCAAATTTGTTTTGACTGGTCATGTGATATTTGACACCATCCAGCCGATGACCTCAGAGGGCAATGATCGAGTCCCACTTTATTTTAAGTGTCTTCAACCACTGTGTTGTTCAACTACTCAACTACTAACATTTAAATGAATCATTCGGTACTATGCAGTTGTACTTATACTTAAAAAAATCTGCATGTAATTACAGCTGTTGTTCATTTCTGTTATTATATCTAATTATACCTGTTGACCCTTCCATTACCCATTAACTCACCCTTAAACTCATACCTCCACTAATACCCGTATCCCAACTAAATAGCAGCAAAAGTGTTTTGCAATACAACATATACAAAATAAGGACATTTGCATACATTTACATTGTTATACCGGCATTTTTTTGTACATAGACAGTATATAGAAACCTAATATAAAGTGGGACCAATTACAATTAGAGCCAGACCGATATATCGGCGGGCCGATATTATCGGCCGATATTAGGCATTTTGCAAACTTTCGGTATTGGCAGTTATAATGGCTGATAAATGAATATTTCAAAAGTAAAAATAAAAATGAACGAATCACACTTGAACCATGTCATGAGTGTTGGAGTTGTATAGTTTGTCCACCAGAGGGCGCTCTACACTGTCCATGTTTGCAACACTCGTTGAGTTGGTCACGAGACATACATTGCTTGAATAACAATTACATCTCCATCAGTTCTCTTAACTCAAATAAGCATGACAAAATTTGTGATTATCATGTCCAGTATCATGAATCCGAATTAGCTAGCAATAATTACGTTACGTTGTTACAGTGTCGTTGACTGACTGTCCTTTTAAATTTTGACATTGTGACTGAAGTATTTCTTTAATAGCGTGTGGCAGTTATAGCAATGAAATGTATCATCTCTTCTTGGCCTGTTATATTGAATTTGGAGTATGACATTATCCATGGCTAGCTAAATTATGGCTCATCATAGACTAGCTAACCACAAAGCTAATGCCACTATCATCAGTCTGTTCTGTTGTGACAATAAAAGAAACAAGTTTCTTTTTAAAATGCATTATCATATTATTTTAGTTAAAACTCATAAATAACTACAAATAATAGGGACCATAGGGAAATCTGTTGTTTTGTTGCACGTTTCTGAAAAAAAAAATAAATAAAAAAAAATATCGGATTTTAAAACCAACAAATATTTGTATCGGTATCGGACTTCGAAATCCTTTATCGGTCGGGCTCTGATTACAATGTTTTTTATTTTCACTGTTGAGAAAGTGTAAGCCAACCAAGACTGAAAGTTTTAAAGAGACAGTTCAGATTAAATGTAAAACTTCTGCTTTTGTGTTCCATTGAAAATTAACAGCATATAGAACAAAACGTCATGAGGGTGAGTAAATGATGACAGACATTTCATTTCTGGAGGTGCTATTCCTTAAAGCCTTTGAAGTGTCACTGCGAAACAGCCTTAAATATGACGCACAGCGCCACATTATTAAAGCATTCCTCTCTCCTGTGCTCCGAGGAAACACAACTCTAATGATTCACGGCTACCCTCAGCTGTTGAGGAAGAAAGAATAAGCTGGTTTAGAAAGTCAAGAAAGAGAGAAGAAAGAAAAGATTGAGCTGAAAGAGAGATGGATGTGATGATGACATCATCCAGGCTAGCCTGTATAGTTTTTATCACTGCATTCTTTTTTATGGAGCCGATTAAACCAACGTGTATTTCATCAGTGCATCTGGGTCTAATCAGGACAGAGAGCTGTTTGTTTCTCTAATATTATGTTTTAAAAGTCCAGCCCTCTTTATGTTTATTGGAAGTTTGTTGTATGTGGGTTACTTATGCTTTGGGGACATAATTATCCTAAGATATTAGTTAAAAATCATCCCTTTGGGGACAATTACAAATTCGACAAACAGTTTCTTTTAATACAACTGTTAAATGTGTAAACAAAAGCACAACATTTTGAGCTGAAATAATGAGGTGTGTGTGTGTGTTGGGAAAACCTCTAATTAGAACGTCTAGGTATTAAATGCAGTTTGACCTCTGATGGACATTTATTTATTTTATTTCATTTCTTTATAAGTCAGATTGCTGTTCAGTTTAGGGTTACTCATTTAGCTTTATTTAAAAACAAAGAAAGTTAATGTCTTCATAGCTAATTAAACAAATGTTGTGGGTTTATCTTAGTTATACTTTGGGGACAAATCTGTCGCTATAGAGGTTAGCTAAGCATAACAATACCTCCCATTGGGACATTTGGTGCCGTTCGCATTTGCAAAACGGAGGGGGATTTAGGGTTTATGTTAATTTTTATGTCATTATAATTATCTTGATATATAACAGCAATAAAAGTATGCCAGTCTAAATGCAAAGTGCATTTGTAGACTATGCAAGACTAAAACTGAAATGTTTTTTTTATATATATATATCAGTCATTACATATTTTTTTCTGAATATGAATGAGTTCCATTAATCAAAGATCAGATTTCACTCATAACTCAGCTGCAAAATGTGTTACCAATAAAATTAATACCAATATTAAGATGATCTCAGTTGAAAGATTTGTCTTATGGCCGCTAATCATAAATAGCTATAAACAATACTATAACTATTGTATCTAGAAAAACTTTAAAAATAAAACACAAAATCGCAATCTTTTCAGCCAATAACCAATATGGTGCCTATATATTTCGCATCATAAGCAGTGTGGTATGTCCTCATTTAGTAAACATGAGTGTGTTTTTTGTGCATTCCAACAAGTCCATCATTCATTATTACTATGATCAAACCGTTTGGCAAAAGGAGAGCCTACTCTTGCTCAAACACGTTGAGTGAACCTCTCAACTGCTTCTCTAGCTGCTTTGAAGAAGTACTTTTATTTTCTTTACTTGGCCCTTGAAGGAGCCCTATGCCACTTATTCCTCTTTTTGCACTGTGTGCATTTGTCTTTCCTCTGCTCTCTTACACAACGAATAGATCTGAATTATGGTTCCATGGAGAGTAAGACAGGCACTGGATAAGGATGTGCTCTTGTTTCTCCATCAGATGGTGTGTGTGTGTGTGTGTGTGTGTGTGTGTGTGTGTGGAGTGGTAGACTCAGCAGATGCTGGGTAATCCTAGTTTGCTGGCCTGAGGGCGGCGAACGCTTACCATGTGCACCATGTGTTTGTGCTTGTGTGTATGGGTGTAACCATGCTGGTGGATTTGGGTGTAGTCTGCATGTGCACTGGGGGGCTCCTGTACATTTGCTCGAAGTGTGAAAGTGTGACTTCGGTGCCAAACGTGTGTAAGGCAGAACTTCTGTCATGCTGATTATCTAGTCATATGTTACATTAGTCTGCTGGCTGGAATGTCTGGGAACAATTTGGTTCACTGTGTGTGAAAGGACCTTAGCCTGAAATTATGACATATTTATTCAGTTCCATTTTTTATGGAAAGAAATGCTTGTGTAGGTCTCTGTAAACATATAAAGACATATATAGACATGCACAAATAAATATTAATAAGTAATGTATAGTGTGTGTCATTTTTTATCTTTGAACATTATACTCTCACCTAAAGGATTATTAGGAACACCATACTGTGTTTGACCCCCTTTCACCTTCAGAACTGCCTTAATTCTACGCGGCATTGATTCAACAAGGTGCTGAAAGCATTCTTTAGAAATGTTGGCCCATTTTTATGGAGATTTGTGGGATGCACATCTAGGGCATGAAGCTCACGTCCCACCACATCCCAAAGACACTCTATTGGGTTGAGATTTGGTGACTGTGGGGGCCAGTTTAGAACAGTGAACTCATTGTCATGTTCAAGAAAACTTAAAATGATTCAAGCTTTGTAACATGGTGCATTATCCTGTTGGAAGTAGCCATCAGAGGATGGGTGGTGGCCATAAAGGGATGGACATGGTCAGAAACAATGCTCAGGAAGGTCGTGGTATTTAAACGATGCCTAATTGACACTAAGGGGCCTAACGTGTGCCAAGAAAACATCCCCCACACCATTACACCACCACCACCAGCCTGCACAGTGGTAACAAGGCATGATGGATCCATGTTCTCATTCTGTTTACGCCAAATTCTGACTCTACCATCTAAATGTCTCTACAGAAATCGAGACTCATCAGACCAGGCAACATTTTTCCAGTCTTCGACTGTCCAATTTTGGTGAGCGCTTGCAAATTGTAGTGGTGGTACCCGGTGGGGTCTTCTGCTGTTGTAGTTATTGCGAAACACACACATACACACACAAGCACACTTATGGCAGGCTATATTTAATAAATGTATATATAAATACAGTGCTTGTCAGAATTATTTGCCCCCTTGGTAAATATGATCAAAGATCATTGTAAAAAGCGAAAAATCTGTGTGTGTGTGTGTGTGTGTGTGTAAAATAAACAATAAATAAATACATAAACAATAAATAAACAAACTTTCATTTTGATTTGACAGCGCTAATATAAAATGTTTCAAGTGATTTAACTGGAAAGGCAACTTTTAATGACTTCTGCCGTTTCAAAATTATTCAAATTATTATTATGTCAATTTTTTCAGTCTATTATTTATTAACTAATTTCCAAATATGAAATATGACAATATTATGCTGCTGTTTGTATTTTTTTTTGCCTTTGACTTTTATGTTTTTTCATCTATTTTTTGAATCAGTCTCTCTTACTCTATGTTCCTTTTTATTTCTCTCTCTCTGCCTCTTGCTGTTAGGTTGCCATAAATGGCAACTTCACCTTGACAACAGTCCCTCCCAATACCTTGTTTGAATTGTAAATGTTAGCACACTTGCAAGCTGTGCACCTTTAGTATGAATAATGAATATACACAGCAAGGAGAATATTTGATGTGTGCATGTACTGAAAGTTAACACTTCAATAGTGCACTAAACAATATCAACACGTGTTGTGGATCAGTAAAATTCAAAATGAATCCTTAGAAACTCTTATACTAGCCTCATAAAGCGTATCCTGTAAATCAGAGGTGTTTTTTTTTTAGGATTACAAATGGAGAGAAAAATAATGCAAAAACAAATTAGGATTTAGCAATTTCTTCAATTCTTCCAAAAGTTAATGCCTAAAGAGTGCTCTTCATAGTTTTCTTAAACTGCACATTTGAACTAGTGAGATTGGTTAGATAGTAAGATACTGTCTTAGTTCAAATAACAAGGGACCTTTCTGCAGTCAAATCCTAACATAGTACGTGAGGTTTAGATTAAGGTCATGTGAATTAGACTATCAAGGGGGAATTTTTCACTTGCAGAGTTTTTGCAGATTCTCCTGTAAGTCCAAGTCATTGAAATGCAGTGACTGTGTTAGCCACTGGGATTTTGTGCATATATTAGCTGAAGGCAATGCACTGTCTGACTTGATTAATGACAGCAGACAATTGACTTAGAGCCGTCGGGCCTTGCTGCGCAAATACAATGGGCTGCCATGAGGACACGCACACATTCGGAGAGGTCTGGATCCACTGGGGTTAGTCTTTATAGAGCACTTGTGATCCAGTAAGGGACATTCCATATGGTAAAACTATCTTTGGGGAGGTTTTATGAAATATATTAATATTGCTCCATTTGTAAAGAGGAAATGGACTGTTATAATGTATTTTCCAGCGGCTTTTACTAGTGAAGTGAGAGCTGAGACCTCCGGCTTTGTCTCCTGTCCATTGTGTCATCACAAATAATACGCATAATTCTCTCTAGCATGTGCCAGTAAAACATTCACAGTCATGAAGTTTCTACAAGAGACGATCTGGCACTCCATAACAACATCGTGATGATATTCTATTGATGCTATTTCTTTGAAATGTGAACGACACCTTTGTAACGGTACTTATAATTCACGGTTTGTCTCGGCTAAATGTTTGCAAATGTGAAAAACCGCTAAGATTATGTTTTGAAATAATCTCCCATTGTCAGAGAGAGATCGTGCTTCTGTTCTTGACTGATCAAAGCTGTGTGCATGCGTCAGTGTTTGTGCGAACTTTAAGGAGGCTTCGACATCAGGCTTTGATAGGACTACGGTTTGAAATCCTTTAGATCTTACTTCGTCTCTGACAGCCAAATGTTCAGCTATTTTTGGAAACCGAAACGCAGTCATCCTCGTGCATCTTCAAAGACCTGCTCATTATTGATGTCCTACAAATGATGCTGAGTATTGTATTTGTATAATCTCCATAAAGTCTTACTTATAAAGGAATAAAATAAAATAATCAGTATAGGAGACTGATTTTATCATCATTAAAGGGATAGTCCACTTTTTTTTTTTTGGGAAATCGGCTCATTTTACAACTCCCCCAGAGTTAAACAGTTGAGTTTTAAAGTTTTCGAATCCCTTCATATGATTTTCTGATATTTGGAAGAATATCAGTAACCAGACCGTTTCTGGTCTCATTGACTTACATAGTAGGAAAAAAAATATACTATGGAAGTCAGTGAGACCAGAGACTGTTTGGTTTCTGATATTATTCTAAATTTCAGAAAATCGGATGAATGGATTCGAAAATGGTAAAACTCAACTGTTTAACTCTGGGGGAGTTGTAAAATGAGCCTATTTCCAAAAAAAGTGGAGTATCCCTTTAAGGACATAATGTGGGATTATACTTCTGCTTTATTGAGTATCACAAAAATAAAAAACGTATCACATTTTCCACAAAATAAAAAATATTAAGCAGCACAACAGTTTTCAACATTCAAAAATGATAAGAAATGTTTCTTGCACCAATTAAAATGTAATATGTAAAAAATAGGGCTGTCAAACGATTAATCGTGATTAATTGCATCCAAAATAAAATTTTGTGTGTGTGTGTGTATATATATATATATACACACATACATATGTATGTATGTGTGTATATATATATATATATATATATATACAGTGCACCCACATTATGTAAACACAAACTTTTATTTTGGATGCGATTAATCATTTGACAGCCCTAGTAAAAATCAATGATTTCTGAATGATCATGTGACACTGAAGACTAGAGTAATGGCTTCTGAAAAATCATTTTTGTCATCACAGGAATAAATCACATTTCTTAATATATGGAAGTGTAAAACATTGTGATAATATTGTACATGGGCAACAGATATCGATTAAGTCAGATTGGACATGTCAATAGTAAAGTTGAGTCATTTCAATCGGGGATAGAAAATATCATAGTATATAAGTAATATAAGTCAATGGTCAGTCACCATGACGTTTGTAAGCTATTGAGTGTGTTATAAGCTCTTTGATCTCAAGCGCTTTGCTTGACTGCTTGACTCAACATTTACATAGTTCAGTTTAATCCTTAATGACCATCTGTTGTTTGGCCTACTCCTGTGTGGCGAGGAGACTAGTAGAAACACACACATATTAGCAGCACTGTCTCATTTGGCATTGTGTCATTAGCAAACCCCAGCTAAGTGTCATGTTTCAGGTTAATCAGGTTAGAGACTTTGAAACCACTTCAATAATTAATTTCCATAGTTAACAATTAATTCCATTCCATTTATGTTCTGGGATCAGTCAATTTTCATCCTTTTTCATTAATTACCTCATCCAAGTGCTTTTCCAGTTTACTTACTTAGAAGTTTACTAGCTAACATGACACTCTAGTTTTTTAGTTAGAATTAGTTTGGCTCTGATGACTCATCAGAGGCTATAAAAGTCTGTTTTACTTTATGTAACTGGTCTATTATAGTTGCAAAAATAACCCAAACCACCAGCAAAGGTCAAGCCGAACATGTATTAAGCTGTCATGACCACTGCTGATTGCTCTACCTCTTTGCAATCAGTTTCCCCCTTGAAGACTTGATTTGCTTTATTTAATCAGATCCCTCTGCTCTCTATTCAAGCACATGACTTGAGTCATGTCTGGCATTAACAGTTCTTGTATCTGCAAGAGAAGGTGAAATTTCTGATTTACTTCGGTCTTCAGTCATATGGTTGAAATCATACCGATTTGATGCTCAAGAAACCTTTCTTATTATCAATGTTGAAAACAGTTGTGTTGCTTAATATTTTTGTGGATACATTTTATTTCAAGATTCTTTGATGAATAAAACGTTCAAAAGAACAGTGTTTATTTGAGAATAGAATTTAAATCTTTTGTAACATTGGAAATGTATTTATTGCCAATTTTGACAGTTTAATGCATCTTTACTGAATAAAAAAATAAGAATTTCTTGTTATCCAAGAAAAAATCTTACTAAACACTTTAAAACAATGAGATAAATGTTAACAACATATATTTTTTTAAATGTCAACTAATTATTAAAAAAAATATGTGTGGCTTTTCTCAGCAAATATAATTCAATGAATTAATTAATTGGTGTATCATGTTATTAATTAATTGAAGCCATACAGTATTGGGCCTATATTATAAATCTGATTTAGTTAATTTCATAAATGTCTAAGTGAGCACTAGATTATACTTTTTTGTTATTGTTTATATCTTGTTAATAAAGTCTAATCACTAAAATCTGTGGTTTAAGGAATACATGTAATGGCAGTTTCACCAGGTCAATCCGTTCCTCTGGTCATTTAGTGAACTCTTGAGAAAAATGTGGCTTATTCTTTTTATTTTCTCACTCCCTTTTTTTCTCTGTCGATTTCTCTTAAGGAACCCCTACTCCTTTTCTCCCCTTAACCATAAAAGACGTTCGACTTGCTCCTTCTTGAACACAATGAAGGAGCCTGGAAGCCAAGCTCACTTTTTCTTGGCTGTCTTCCCCGGTGTTCAAATTTGCATAGAAATAATAATGAATTGAAAACCAGTCCGGCTAATGTTTCAAATCAAATTAGGTCATTGAACGCAGTCCCACCAGGCCTGGAGGTCTCCTTTCTTAATTATGAGCATAGTTCAAATCCCCGAAACGAGGAGTATCCCAGAGCTTGGCAGTGGATACTGAAACACTTTGTGATTTGTGTTGGACTTGACACATCTACCATATGGTACGGTATTACATGCCAGAAAATGTGCTCCTGTGAGAGGTACATATATTCTTCACCTCTGTTGAAGCATTATTGCTTTGCGCAGAACCACCAATGAAAACAGTTTTTTCTGGGAATAACATTGATGGCATTTTGATGTAATGCCTCTTAGATAAATTATTATGAGTTTGCGTGTTCCCTCTTTATGCTACCAATTACCTCTTATTAGTTCTGTCTGTTTTTCGCTCCCCCTGTAGACTTGTTCTACATTGAAGCCGAGACATTCAGTTTAAGCCTGTTATACAAGAGAGTGATGTAAATGTTTGGTCTGTGGGTTTTAAAGCAGACAGTTTAAGTCCCAGGCTCTGTGCTTCATACCAAGTAGATTGTTTTTACTTTATTAAAAGTCACATCTTATTAGCCCAACTGAATAAGTTTTGCTCTTCTGAGGATCTCTTTGTGGTAGAGCAAACTTGCCCACCCAGTTGAGAGCACAAGGGGTTTGTATATCATGTTCAATCATTTTTAAAAGTTCGTGGTCTGTACATTTTTCAGATTTAACTTTAGTTTGTTACCTCAAAGTATAAAGAAAAAAATGTGTTTGTGACTGCGTGCAGATACTATTTTTTAACTGATATGGCATATTTAGTGAGTCCTGAACACTTGCAACATCCAAAAGTACTTGTTCAGTTCAGTAAAGTTCAGTAAAAGTTATTTTTTTCTCCCCTATATTTAAAAATGATATTTTTTTTTTATTTCTTGGCTATAAATATCATATACCGCTTGCTGCACCAGTGGGAGGGAAAGTTACTTTTTAAAAGTAATACATTACAGTATTGCGTTACTCCCTAAAAGAAACAAATTATGTTACGTAGTTACTTTTTATGGATAACTTTTGCGTTACTTTTTCCAATACCAGCTGAGCTTGCTTATTTGGTTTTTAAGAAGAAAAAAAGTTAAATTTCTGTCCAATGTTAAGGTCCTTTCACACCATAAAGTGAAATAAGCCCTAGGCAAAAGGACATTCTCATTCACACTTGTACAGTAGATGGCACAGCTCAAACAAACCTTTCTGGACCACAGAAGAATATTACACAAAAGTTCACTCTTACTTCAGAAATAAAACTATTTTGTTGTAAATCTAAAAGTAATGTGTTACTTTACTTGTTTCTTGGAAATAGTCATCTGGTTACGTCACTTGCGTTACTTGTAATGCGTTACCCCCAACACTGAAAGGCACTATACAAAATTTCATCAGAGAGCAGGGACAGGGACTTTAAAGAAGCAGCAAAAGCAAACAAACTAAGAAAAACTTGGGACAACAAACAAACATAGAGTGCGCAATTTTAGAACTGGAGAATGGCAAATCACCTGGCTGCGATTATGCAGTCGCACCAGAGGCACTGAAATACGGAGGAGACTATTTTTGTCGATCTTATCTGCAACATCTGCAACGATGTACTGTATACAATCAAGAAAATGCCCGGAACAGTTCACCATAATATCTGATAGTACCAATACCCAAGAGAGGAGACCTCAAACTAATGAACAACTACAGAGGGATCTGCTTGATGTCGATCACCGCCAATACAACAAGGTCCTTCTTTACCGAATAAGAGACCCGATCGACAAGATTCTCTATTCAAGCTGGCTTTAGAAGAGGGAGAGGATGTACAGAACAAGCCTACATCCTGCATAGAGTAATTGAAGGCTTTCAAAACAAGAAATTTGCTTATTACACCTTTGTAGATTTCAAGAAGGCATTCGATTCCAATAAGAGATCAGCCATGTTCGACATACTAACTAAGACATTATGGGATCCCAGACAAAACAGTAAAAGCGGTCCACACAATTTACAACAAATCAAATGGCGATTTTCTGCAACCAATACCAGCTCGACTTGCGTCGCCTCGGCTCGCTTTTTGCTCTGTTTTCCATTGCATACAGTACCACCACAAATCACGACCCTTTCGTTCCGCATTGCCCATCAAGCTCTCACTGGATCCTCTCTTCGGCAACCAAACAAAGGAACGTCTGCACCTCCTCGTTTGATCACGGCGTATTCTTCTGAGTTGCCATAATAATAGTAAGTTTCGTAACTATCTCTGGCCAAACTATTTAAAAATGGCGGGGTTAAAACCCATTTATTCCTGACAGATGAAATTATTTGCACCATATAAAGGTTCTTATAATTATGGATTATATTGTTATTAATTATTATTATTTATTTATTTAGTATGTTTTTAAATATTACATTAATCGAATAGAAATAGAAAATTTTAAAGTACTGGTATTATTACTTTAAGGCCAGTTTCTGGTATATTATGGGTTAATATCATGCCACCAAGCAATGTAACATATTTTAATGGTTTCATTAGTATACATGCATATACTGACACACATTTGTTTCTCGCACCAAGAGATGGCAGTTAGATGTTGTAGTTTCTAATGAGTTGTGAAGGAAAATGTAAAACATATTTCAATTGTCTCCCCTACATTGCATGTGTGTGTGCGTACACTCCATGTTCCAAGTGGTGTAAATTAGCAGACAATTCCTGGCAATGAGGCAAAGCCCAGGGAGAGGATTTTGGGATAACCTGTTGCTCAAGCACCAGAGGGAATGATTATCCAAGCACAAACACACAGACACAGACACACATACATACATACATGCAGACTTACTTTGAAGTAACTTCGCTCTTTTAATCTCGCTCTTGCATTTATTTGCATCCTCATGATTTGAGCCTTTGTAGTGCAAAACCGAATCGAGTTTTACCTCTCTTTAATGAGCTCCCATCCAGTGCAGTGAATATTTGTGTCAAGTGAACTAGCCAAAAGCTTTTAGGTGGATGGATTTGGATTGTGATATTAGACACAGATTTTGTGGACAAGTGAAGAGATGAAAAAAGTGTAAAATTTTGTTGCTAGTGTGATCAAGTGTGAATATTAACATATTCACCCTCACTACATTTATACACAGATGTCCCCTTGAGCTAATTTGAAATGGCTCTCTGACCTTTGCAAGGTTCAAATTATCTGCATATTCTTCATAAATATCAATCTGACATCTCGCGCCTTGAAACCTGCTTGGAAATGAGCAAGCTCACACCCGGCTGATAATGATTATATGGGCTGAAATGTCTCCCACAGTCTCTGCGTGCACATCTGTTTCACACATTTGTACACTGAGTGATTCAGGACAAATTCATGTTAAGTGTTTATTTTCTGCGCTTTCAAATTATCTTGTCTCTTTGAGGGAGTACAAATGGGAAAGTCCCTGTAATCTCATTCTGTATCTTTTATCTTTTACTTGACCAGGTCTTATTATGTCTACATCGCATATGGTTTGATAAAGCTTTTAGGTTTAGAGTTACAATAAGAGTTAATCTTTTAACTAGAGCAATAGACATGACACATGTCTCCCAGATAATGATTTGTTTAGTTACTGCAGACCTATTCTGATCTCTGAATTTTATGAATGCTGAAAAATATAAAGAAAAGATGATTATTCGGCCTTCACGTGGCCTGAACATTGACTGTAACTGATTGTTTGTAATGGGAATTTTCTTTCTCTTTTTAAGCTGTCATTGTTGTAGCCACTTGGGAATTAGTGGCTCATCTTTGAAAAAAATGAGTTTGAGAGGTGTTAATCTAAAGATAAGGGGGCTGGAGAGAGGGAATTGATAAAATGAAGTATTATCACATTGTCAGTCTAAATCACATTGCCTATTTATGTAGGCATATAAATGCGTCCCACGTTCAACTGCACAGATATTCATTTCAGATAGAATGAGTTTGAAGAGAAGAAAAGATGGGGGTAGAGGAAAGCAAAGAAGGGAGGATACACTTTAATCCTCATGTTCTTTTTAAATTCCACCAAGTTCATATTTCTATAAATTGCAATCAAAATATCTAAATATTTTCAGTACGTGTCCTTCGTGAAAAAATATTTAAAATATTGAACTATTAATTTTAGCAATAGGGATCAGATTGGCCTCAAACAGAACCAATAGGTTCATTAACATTCAGAGTAAATATTCAATTAATATCTAGCTTTGTTTAAAAGTCAGTGGAAAGAACAAACTAAAATGGAGGTTAATTTCAAAATGTCCTTTTTCTTTTCATTTGGGATTCACTGTGCAAAGGTATACACTCTAAAAAATGCTGGGTTGTTTTAACCCAATTTTGAGTCAAATACGGACAAACCCGGCCATTGAGTCACATTTTTAAATTACATTTTTTAACCCAATGTTTGAGTTTGTCCATATTTGACCCCAAATTGGGTTAAAACAACCCAGCATTTTTAAGAGTGTAATTTATTGGTTATCAGCCAATAATTTATTGGGATCAGTTGACGTTAGATTATGCATCGGCTAATATTAGATATTTAATTATGCATGCTCATTTCCCTTATTTTTGAAAAACTAATAAATTAATTAAACTGTTAAATGTGTAGTATAACAAATTTAAAAATTCTATCCATGTGTTCATACTGAAATGTTCATTTGAAGCATTTAAAATTGAGTTTAGGTTTTTATTTTTTCTTTAAACAAATGTATAGAATTTTAATATCTCCCATAACATATTTATTATCACCGCACCCCTATATTTTTACACCTAGCATTGGGGTTATTGAAACCCCAAACATAAAGAACAATGCCACTATCTTTGCCATATGCAGCTCATTAAGTGAACAGAAACATCCAATGAGAGAAAAGCTGGAAAGTTTTGTTCTTCGATTATTTGAAATAATAACATGTTTCACTTTGAAATCAGCACAAGTGCCCCGCTTGAAGCCAATAATAGCACTGTGTTTGACAGGCTGGCATTGTGCACCCATTTCTATAAATTGCTCAGAAGAGAAGAAGCCCATTTTAATAGCCTTTCAATGCTGAAATGATTGCATTCACGGCAAATTGCCTTCTTCATTGTTTCTCATCAGTAAAAGGGAAGAAAGGAGGAGCTGCGTGTCGGTCATCTTCTGAAAGGGCTCGCGTTTCAGCGTTCCTCCGACTCTCTGGCTCTTCCTGCTGCCTCCTTATGACTAAATCATTCCCAAGCTTTCTGACACAAACACACATGCACACCCAACACATGTATCTCAGGGGAGAGCGGGATGGAATCCACACTTCATAAAATAAAAGACAACAAAAGAAAGAAGAAGAGTCTGTCTGTCTTCCAGACCAGGCTGCAGATGATTCTTTGTTCTCAAGACAGACGGAAGACCAGTTGGCTCTTATTGCAAGCTTCTTTGCTCTTTAATTCCCTCCTGTCCCTCTGTTTCTCTCTCACACTCACTCACTCTGTAATATATGACATCTGTTTATGTGAAATTGCATTTGAATGGGTCCCTTGTGGCAGCCGGTCATATGTGTCCTGTATTTTATTCAGGCTTGTGCAAAATTCAGAATTTAACAATTGACTCTCTTTCAATTCATGAGTTGTAATTTAGCTCCACATGCTCCACAGGATGATGAATTGGAATGATAGGTAGAGGAATTGCATTTTGTAGTATCAAAGATACTAAACAAAAAGGGAATTTCATTAGTTCAAAACAAGAAATTGGACACAAAGAGGATTTTGTAGGTGACTACTAGTAGTAACTTGTCTACTAAGCTACTACTTGTTGTTTGGCTCCATTTCGAAGGCTTTGCATTAAAATTAGAGCATTCTGGGGAAAACACACACACTATATTATATTATACAAATTTCTATACGTGACTGATTATTACTAATATCATTTGAATTCAGTTATATACACCCTGTTTGCCACTCCCAATTGAGTACTGAACTATGCACAACCCTGAATGGGGGATATAGGGTAAGAGAACTAGTAAACAAGACAGGTTAAGCCAGAAAGAGATATATAAGAAAAGGGAAAGAATGAAAGCAAGAAATAACAAGAGCAAGAAAGGCCGAGCAGGCACACAAAGAAGGCGATCTCGTCTCGGATAAAACTCTCTGATGCGTAACTGGCAGATGGGCTGACACAAGCGCTGTGAACTTTACACTTCACTCTGAGTAAGTGGATTGCTTATTTCCACATGGTTGTTGAACTCCATAAAAGTCTATCTCGCTCTTCTGAGTGCAGTTAATATCCCTTGTTTTCTGTATCCTCTAGTGCTTTACTCCACTTTTACTCTCACAGTAGCTCTATTCTGAAATCACTTAAGTTATATTTTGGCTTTGGATGTATACCTAAAGGAATAGTCCACCCAAAAATAACAGTTCCAAACCGGTATGACTTTGTTTGTTCTGCAAAACACAAAAGGAGGTGTTGTGAAGAATGTTCTTTATACAATGAAAGTGGATTGGCACCAAGGAGCTGTTAAAGTTTAAAAGAACACAAAGGTACAACAAAGCATCATAAAAGTGGAGCTTATAACTAGTTCAAGGTATTCCAAGTCTTCTGAATCCATTGTGTGAGGAACAGACTGAAATGTATGTTCTTGCTGTTCACTTAAAAATCTTGCTTGACAGCCATGGTCACTAATCATTTTCGTTGTATGGAAAATCCTTTGCTTTTCACTGTTAGAAGATTGTCATATGGGTTGATTAAATTATGACAGAATTTTCAATCAACTATTCTTAAAGAATCCTGACTAATGCCTGGTCCAGATTACACGATTTTTTTTTGCCTGTTACGATAGTCACTGTGTCAGATTACACGATTTTTTTTTGCCTGTTACGATAGTCACTGTGTCAGATTACGCGATTTTGGTTCCTAAAATCTTGTCGTGTCGTGGACAAGACACATGTCAGACTACACGTTACTTCCTGACCAGTCATCGCATCCCATGTTTAACGGCGCGCGTGATGTCATCGAGAAGGCGAAACTCGTAGCGAGTGAGTTCCTGGATTGTTTGGCATTGCCTTTTCAGCGTGAGAAATACACGGTGTGGCGTGTGAGTGTGTGAACTGGTTGAATTGCGTGTATCCCACGGCCATTGCGTGAGACTTGAGAACCCTGCTCGAAGAGGACAGTATGGTCTGTCAATCTTCTAAAGAGAACTTGAGGTAAAATATTGTTTTCGTATATATTTTTACTTCTAGTTTTAACGTTAGTACCATCGTCTCTCTTTCGTTTTGTCTTTTTTGAAAGTTGTAAACGGAAAAGCTTGTGCTCCTATTGGTCAACCTTCGTCGTGGACGACCGTTAAAAAAAATTAAACATGCTAGCTAGTCTTTTTGTTGTGATGTCGTGAAGCATCACAGACGCGACGTAGGTTGTCGCCCCCTATGACACACTATACGAGATGATACGATCGAATCTTGCGTCCCGACGCCCGTTGTCGTTTACGAATCCCCACGACACCCTACATCAAACGGATCATGCCAAAATCGGGCTGAAAACATGTAATCTGAACCAGGCATAAGAGTGCAAATCCTGAGGCTCATCATAAATTAATTCATTCCACCCATAAGAGATTCCATTGTACCAGATTATTTCTCCTTTTATGTTACCGTCTAATGCATATGATGCAATTTCCCCAAAATGAAATATTCATCTTCCCAAAGGGAGAAAGGGCTATTTTTGCCGTGTTTGGTCGGTAAGGATCACTGATGTTGTGTGTGTCCCTGCGTGTGCACCATAATGTGTCGACCAACAGATCGTGGCCTCTCCTGCTGCTTGTCAATAGAGGGAATATTTGCTGATTGATTTTGTCACTGCATCACAGGACGAGGTAACCCTGATTGGATACTGTTTAGTGAGTGTGTGTGAGCATCATATGTCACATTCAAGAGGTCCGTAACAGGGCAGCAACAAAAGATCCTGTGAGGAATTTACCACACCTACTCAATTCTGTGGTCA
Source organism: Cyprinella venusta (assembly GCA_038021265.1). NCBI lineage: Eukaryota > Metazoa > Chordata > Actinopteri > Cypriniformes > Leuciscidae > Cyprinella > Cyprinella venusta. The sequence continues at coordinate 17,843,755 of CM075879.1, forward strand.
GGATGACTTGACTGGTCTATTGTCTGGGTCGCTTTCAAGGCAATAGGTCTTTAATTACAGCAGGAAACCTGCTTTGTATCATTGGAGATGGTTTAGTAGACTATTGTTCGGCTGTTCTACAAATGGCAATGCTGATAAGATAAACAAGCTTTTTGTGTTTACACCTACTAACCACAGAATCCTTTTAAAACCAAGTAGAAAAGCCCAAGAAAGCTTGTTTGGCACAATTTCCATCCATCAACCAGCCATCATCCTTATTCCTGTATTTATATCTTAGCATCAAACATTTGGTGGTTCTGATGGGATTTGAGTTTGTTTGTTTTGTTTATTTGTTAGTTAAAAGCCTCTCTAAACCCACATCATAAAAAGAAATCATTTGAAGAGGTTTCTGTACATATGAGCTATTCCTAGCGGTTTATAATGCCATTAGCACCACAAAGAATTGAAGTGTAAAAGCGCCAACCGTTCCCAGAATGCTTCGCAAAATAAGAAAGGTCCAAAAATGGTCATGTCTTTTGGGATATAAACATCTGAGATTTGTCTGTATTTCACAAAGAGTCCTGTTATCATTTAGAGCATTCTTCCCTGCTGAATACTGTCAGTTCTCTGAAAATGCTGATGCTGTGCTTTCCGGGAGAGGTCTTGAGACACATCTCCACTGACCTTTGTCCGATATCTCTCTTGGTGGTTTTAAGCAGAGCGTGCTCTTGGAAACTTCATTTTATAAGTGCAATCTTGTGTGAGAGAGCCATAGACAATAAAATGGAGAGGGAAACGTTGTGAGAGGAGAAGAAACTGTCAATCTGTTCATTTTAAAGACTGGAAATATAAAGGTCATGACCTCTAACTGTTTTTCATTATCTCTTCCTGTCTAATCAAAACCTCGAGTCTGCTCCCATCTTCTCCAGTACATCTGTCGCTCCAGGCTGACTGGTGACACTAATACACACATTGGTTCTTCAGTGGTTAAATGTTCTGCTCAGTTCATTTGATTGGCAGCTGAAGTAGATACCCAAATAAACCCTGTCAGTGTTTGTGTCTTCTGATGTGCCTTTTGGGACCTTCTGTGATGGGCAGGTTAAACAAACAGGAAGGCTGTCCTGGCATTTGCTGCTCTATTTAGAGTACGTGAAGCCTATAATGATGTCACGGAGAATGTAAAATGTAATTAATGCCAATGGAAGTTAGTTGTTGCGTTTTAGAATTTCAGGGGGGCTGTCTTCCCCGGTGCTCAAATTTGTATTGAAATAATAATGAATTGAAAAGCAGTCCGGCTAACGTTTCCCATTTAATTTCTTCTGAAAAATGAAATGGGAAATACTTCCTGGTGTACCTTTCAAGTAAAGGAAACAAGCAAATTGACACTGACAATGTGTCTCCCATATTGGTTGTTCGTTTTGAAATATAGCAAGTGTATTTGTGATATTCTTTTGGATTTAATTACACAAAGTACTGTAGATTTTCTTCATATTTGCAGTAACTCCTTATTGTTTAGTTTTTTCTCTATTGTGTGACGTATGTAAAAGCTTCTCAAACGAGTAAAAAAATGTAGGGTGGGATTGATTTTGATTTTGTCCATCTGGGAATTGATTGGATTGTTGTATAGTGGTTTGCGCGTTGCTGCGATCTCATGTGAGTGACAGGTTCCTGGAGGAGAATGATTATTTTCCCGCCTTTGCGTCAGTGCACACGTCCCCAGAGATGAGATGCCATTGTGATGGGGAGGGGGTGTTAATGTTTTAAACTCTTTCCCTGCAACTGAAAGAATTTTCCGGCTTTCCGTGTTTTCACTGTTATTTGATGGGGAGAGCTATTATGCAACTTCTTAAAGAGTAGCCTATAGAATCTCCTGATTAAAACAGGGAAAAAGAAGTAGAAACAAGCAATAAAACAAATTGTTTGTATGTCTTTAGAAAAAAGTGATTTTCTAAGCTCTTTTAAAATATTGCTTTTTTATGATGATAAGTGTTGATAAAAAAAGAATGGAGTTCGAATAAAACATTTCATAGCCTGGTGCTGAGCTAATATATATTTACATTAGAGTCGGGCAAGCAGCCGTGGAATTTTTACAGCTCCAAATCTTAGCTTAGATTCCAGCGTCTAACATCAGAAATCTGTGCATAGGGTCATATTATGTGCCTATTATTGTGGCAAAATTACGATTATATGGAAAGTCTCTTCCAAGAATGTCAATTTGTCCTTTATGACCCTCTTTTTTAGCAGATACTCTGTTTCTTTTGATATATTGCATGTTCAGATATTTAAACAACAACATATTCCGGGGGCCAAAGTTTTCTGAAAATGATCAAAAACGTTGGTGGTGGCTGACAACTTTTTTTATTATGTGTATAAGTTAATTATTTTTTAAATGCAAGTATGTATGTTAGCTTAACAAAACATATATGATGATGTGCACAGATAAACACCAACATACACTCAGCTAAAGGATTATTAGGAACACCATACTAATACTCTGTTTGACCCGCTTTTGCCTTCAGAACTGCCTTAATTCTATGTGGCATTGATTCAACAAGGTGCTGAAAGCATTCTTCAGAAATGTTGGTTAATATTGATAGGGTAGCATCTTGCAGTTGATGGAGATTTGTGGGATGCACATCCAGGGCACGAAGCTCCCGTTCCACCACATCGCAAAGATGCTCTATTGGGTTGAGATCTGGTGACTGTGGGGGCCATTTTAGTACAGCGAACTCATCGTCATGTTCAAGAAAACAATTTGAAATGATTCGAGCTTTGTGACAAGGTGCATTATCCTGCTGGAAGTAGCCATCAGAGGATGGGTACATGGTGGCCATAAAGGGATGGACATGGTTAGAAACAATGCTTAGGGAGGTCGTGACATTTAAACAATGCCCAATTGGCACTAAGGGGCCTAAACTGTGCCAAGAAAACATCCCCCACACCATTACACCACCACCACCAGCCTGCACAGTGGTAACAAGGCATGATGGATCCATATTCTCATTTTGTTTACGCCAAATTCTGACTCTACCATCTGAATGTCTCAACAGAAATCGAGACTCATCAGACCAGGCAACATTTTTCCAGTCTTTAACTGTCCAATTTTGGTGAGCTCTTTCAAATTGTAGCCTCTTTTTCCTATTTGTAGTGAAGATGAGTGGTACCCGGTGGGGTCTTCTGCTGTTGTAGCCCATCCGCCTCAAGGTTGTGCGTGTTGTGGCTTCACAAATGCTTTGCTGCATACCTCAGTTATAACGAGTGGTTATTTCAGTCAAAGTTGCTCATCTATCAGCTTGAATCAGTCACCCAATTCTCCTCTGACCTCTAGCATCAACAAGGCATTTTCGCCCACAGAACTGCCGCATACTGGATGTTTTTTTCCTTTTCACACCATTCTTTGTAAACCCTAGAAATGGTTGTGTGTGAAAATCCCAGTAACTGAGCAGATTGTGAAAAACTTAGACGGGCCTGTCTGGCACCAACAACCATTCCACGCTGAAAATTGCTTAAAGGTACAATGCAGAATTTTTGCAGCAAAATATCCAAAAACCACTAGACCAATGTTATATATTTTGTTTAGTTGATTACTTACAATATCCCAAATGTTTCTATTTGTAAATCGTGAGAAAATTGCGATTTTTAACCAAAGAAACGGGGCGTGTCAGCTGGAGTGATGAATCGCCAGTCAATGACGTCATATCCACGTTACCCTGGTTTCCGCCAGGTTTGACCTCGTATTGCAATAGTAACCATGGCGACAGACGTGGACAACTGGGTTGGTTATGTCCGTTATGTGTGCTCTACAGCTTGAGCGTCCCTAGCAGGATTTTGTTCAAACATTATAGACCATGGCAAGCAGACATTGAAGCAACTGCCATGGGATTGGTTGATAAGATAATTGCTTTAATGAGAATTTGATGTGGTGTTCCTAATAATCCTTTAGGTGAGCGTATAGACAAGTTGCATTTTAAAGGGCAAATTTAGTCTGCAGCAGTAAACAATTGCTGCAGTAATCTCAAAATGGAGGCCATTCACAGTTTATTGTGTTAGTGGGGAATTCATTGAGTTGGTATTTGGCAGTCAGGTTTGAATTTGATAAACTGAGGTATTGAGGTTTGAGAACTGGATTGCAGTGATGTGGTGAGACAGTGATGGAGGCAATGCTGAGACAGCTGTATAGACTGAATGAGCGCTCCAGAGCACTGCATGTGTGATTGGCAGGGAGTGGCCTGTTTTTAGCTTTTACAATGAGGATAATATATATTGAAACTAAAAGCAAGTCATTGTATCTTAGGTGCATTTTTATTAACATCATAATCATTATAGATGCTGTCGTTGTCACCATCATCATCATCTGTTTTTAACATTGAATTTGAGTGTTTGTGTATGTTTTTTTCTCTTCATTTTCTTTCTGTAAAAACAATCTCTGGTAAAGGCCCTTAAAATGAAACCAAATCCAGCATTGAAAGATGTTCCACCCACACCAGTCTGTGCTGAGACCAGCTATTGCTCATCACTTCTCAAGAGATGTAAAGAAAAATACAGAGCAAAAGCAAGGTGGTATTAAAATGGTATGCCTAAGCCTGGTCATATTAGCATTTAACTGGTTTAGTTGACTGCCAAATGGTTTCACAGGCTATTGACTCTCTAAAACCCAATTAAAAAAACACCTAAAGCTAGTTTTAGAAGCACTTAAGCTAGAAGCACTTTCTCCATAAAATCATAAATTGATAAATTGCCTACTTTCCTAAATTTGCCATTACACTGTTATTACTACAATGACTTTGTAACAGTGTTGATTTTGTATCATTGATGTACTGATTCACTTTCTTTGATATTTGTTTTTAATGTTTCCATTGGTGATTTTTTGTATTTTGTATTAGGTTTTATTGTTATATTTCTGTTTTAATTTAAATTTAAGTTTTTGTTATTTTGTTTTTTTTTATTAGGTTTTCATTTTTCGTTTCAGTTCATTTGGTTTATTTTAGTTGTAAACAAAAAATCTATAGCATTTTATTTATTTCAGTCAACGCTACTTTGTACCCATCAAACTTTTTCAGGAGACACAGCGTTCACGTGTTCCCTCAGGATAAGGTTGTATCATATGTGTATGATGTTGGAGTCCATTCCCACAAAACCTCAGAAAAAAAGAAATGACTTTAACATGTGATGGAGCCGTTTTCATATCATATTCTGTATCCGTGTCTTTAATGAGAGTGAGTGTATTTATTTAAGAGAAAGAATGATGTTGATACATGAGTGTCTAACTATCCTGTACCCCTCCAACGTCCAAAAAGGTCCTGTCGATGATGTCTTTTCCTTCCTGCTCTCAGATTTCATTACGCATTTCTTAATGCCTTTTTATGCATGGTGCTCTCTCGTTCTCTCTCTTTGCCCTCTCTTCAGAATATTTTGAGGTTTTCCACACCCTGTGCTTAGTCAAAGATGTCTATGTCAGTCACAAATTATTTTCCCACTTAAACAAGAATAGAGTGCATTTTGTTAACTGGCAGGTCAAGCTGTTTCATTCATTAAGTGTGGAAACAGTTCTTTCTCTGTTTTTTTTTTCTCAAATCCCCACAATCCTTCTTTCTTGGGACGCCCCTATTGATTGATAACTTAAATTAATGATGGAACATGTTACGTGTTCACATGAACATGCAGGGAAAGACTTTTTCCCTTTCGCTTCTCCTCCTTTTCCCCTTACTTCACTATTTTTATATATCTCAAATATCATTACACACTCCTTATGCATCTCCTATGGTGGAAATCCAGACACAAACAATATAAAAACTGATTTTGAAAAACGCCCAGTAATAAGCAAAATGCAAATTTGTGCATACGTGAATCAGAGGACAACAGCCGATTATTGAGGCGCATCATATGACCAACCACCCTTAAATTGCACATAAAAAGCTTCCATTCACAGAGGCATTCATAGCAGGTTGCCTGGTGCCGAGCTAACATATAATTACATTAAAGAGTCGTGCAAGCAGCCGTGGAATTTTTACAGCTCTAAGTCTTGGCATAGACTCCAGCGTCTAACATTTAAAGATAATGTCAGACTAGAAATCTGCATATAGGGTCATATTATGTGCCTATATATTGTGGCAATAGTTGATGTGGTGCAAAAAATGGTGATTAAATGGAAAGTCTCTTCCAAGAATGTCAATTTGTCCTTTATGAACCACTGGTCTCCTAGATTGAACCACTGGTATGTATATATATATATATATATATTATATATATATATATATATATATATATTATATATATTTATATATATATATATATATATATATATATATATATATATATATATATATATATATATATATATATATATATATATATGGGGGAGAACAAGTATTTGATACACTGCTGATTTAGCAGGTTTTCCCACTTCCCACTCAGGCATGTAGAATTTTTATCACAAGTACTCTTCAACTGTGAGTGACTGCATCTAAAACAAAAATCCAGAAAATCGCATTGTATGATTTCTAAGTAATTAGTTTGCATTTTATTGCATGACATAAGTATTTGATACATCAGAAAAGCAGACCTTAATGTTTGGTACAGAAACCTTCGTTTGCAATTACAGAGATCATATGTTTCCTGTAGTTCTTGACCAGTTTGGCACACACTCCAGCAGGGATTTTGGCCCTACTCCTTCATATAGACCTTCTCCAGATCTTTCAGATTTCGTGGCTGTCGCTGGGCAATACGGACTTTCAACTCCCTCCAAAGATTTTCTATTGGGTTCAGGTCTGGAGTTTGGCTTGGCCACTCCAGGACCTTGTGATGTTTCTTACGGAGCCACTCCTTAGTTGTCCTTGCTGTGTGTTTCAGGACGTTGTCATGCTGGAAGACCCAGCCACGACCCATCTTCAGTGCTCTTACTGAAAGAAGGAGGTTGTTGGCCAACATCTCATGATATGGCCCCATTCATCCTCACCTCAATATGGTGCAGTCGTTCTTTCTACTTTGCAGAAAATTATCCCCAAATAATGATGTTTTGACCTCCATGATTCATGGTTGGGATGGAGTTCTTGGGGTTGTACTCATCCTTCTATTTCCTCCAAACACAGCGATTGGAGTTCAGACCAAAAAGCTCTATTTTTGTCTCATCAGACCACATTGCACATCTCCCATTCGTCTTGTGGATCATCCAGATGGTCATTGGCAAACTTCAGACGGGCCTGGAAATGCACTGGCTTGAGCAGGGGGGCGTAGTGTGTTACTAATGGTTTTCTTTGAGACTGTGGTACCAGCCTCTCCTGTGGCAACAACCTCTCCTCAGGTCATTGACCAGGTCCTGCCGTGTAGTTCTGGGCTGATCCCTCACCTTCCTCATGATCAGTGGTGCCCCACGATGTGAGATCTTGCATGGAGATTGACCTTCATCTTGAACTTTTCTAATGATTGCGCCAACTGTTGTTGCCTTCTCACCAAGCTGCTTGCCTGTTCTGTAGCCCATGTGCAGGTCTACACAGTTGTATCCCTGATATCCTTACACCTCTCTGGTCTTGGCCATTGTGGACAGGTAACGGATTCAAACTGGCGCAGTTAATACAGGTAATGAGTGGAGAACAGGAGTTTCCTAAAGAGAAACTAACTTGTCTGTGAGAGCCGGAATTCTCATTGATTGATAGGTGATCAAATACTTATGCCATGCAATAAAATGCAAATGAATTACTTAAATCATACAATGTGATTATCTGGATTTTTGTTTTAGATTCCGTCAATCACAACTGAAGAATACCTATAAAACAAATTACAGACTTCAATGCTTCGTAAGTGGGAAAACCTGCAAAATTGGCAGTGTATCAAATACTTGTTCTCCCCACTCTATATATATATATATATATATATATATATATATATATATATATATATATATAGTTATATATATATATATATATATATGAAGAGTTCAGATGCAAAAGCCTCTAAATGCCATTTTAAATTTTCTTCTAAAATTACCATTTTTATCAAGCTTGTATATTTAAGTTCAGTAATTTCACTTAAATGACAATTAATAGGTAATCTTCATTGCCATTTAAGTGAAATTACTGAACTTAAACATACAAGCTTGATAAAAATGATCATTTTAGAAGAAAATTTCAAATGACACTTAGAGGCTTTTGCATCTGAACTCTTCATATATAGTTATATATATAGTTATATAAGTTTTTTTGAAAGTCTCTTCTAATCTGCTCACCAATAGGCTGAATTTGCTCAAAAACACAGTAAAAACAAGAATATTGTAAAAAAAAATACAGTTGAAATATCTCTTTCTATTTGAAAAAACAGTTTTTTCTGCAGCTATTCTTCAGTGTCACATGACCTTCAAAAATCAATACGCTGCTTTTGTGCAACATTTCTTATTATCAATGTTTAGAACAGTTGTGCTGATTAAAATTTTTGTGGAAACTGATAAAAAATCGGTATTCTTTGATGAACCGATGAATGTCATTACTGTCACTCTTTTTCAGTTTAGTAATTTTGATAAATATAAATATATATAGCCTTTATATTGCCTTTGACGTTGCATATTTCTGTTACAGATTGGTGAGCGCCAGTAGCTATTTAAAAAATGCATTACACTTTTGATATTTTAATCAAATTCTTTCCCTTTTTTCAACTAAGAGGTGATTTTAATCAGCTGAACTGTGATTGGCAGAGAGATTGATGACTCACGGTGGGGAGAGAGTTTAGTGTTTGGAGGGTGCTGGGAGGCAATTTTAGTCTGAGGAAGCAACTTGCCAACTCTTAGCACTGTGGGTATTCATTTTAGCCTCTTTCTCTCTGTCTTTCTTCGATGCTTATTCCTCTGTTCCATCAACTCTTGTTTTGTATGGCTCTGCCACAGCTTGTGGAGTGAATGAGTGAAATCGCTCTCTGGCACGACGATTAGCTCCAAACATTTGTCTTTCACTTACACATCCCATTTCGCCTGCTCTCTGCTCTCAGATGTGCTGCACATTTTCCATTTAAGGAAGGACTGAGGTCTGTCATTGAGAAGAGATTATTCCATTAAGGTGTATGACTTTTAAACTCTCCTCAGAAACCTAGTGCCAAAAGGAAATGGTGAGTACATTTTGCACACTGTGGGGGTTTTTTTGTGTGTGTTTCATGTGCTTTACTGACACCTTGGTTTGTCAAACCTGTCAAACCGTACATGCGATGAATTTAAGTTCCTGTTTTTTCAAGTTTTTGTGTTGCTTTTCATGGTTGCTTTTTTGGTAAGAATATTGTTGTTTTATGGCTGCATTGCAAGAAAATGTGTCTTGAAAGCAACCCATATGATTAACAGACCGAGTGCAAAAGGAAAGAGCTAAAGAAATCCACAACCTCTTGTCATCTCAGCTGTTGAGATTTAAGCAGACTGACAGCACACAAATCTTAAAGTATCTCACAGCTGTGCGGCATGCCTCTTGCTTTATTTTTAACCTCTGCTGTTGTTTTATTGGTGTACAGTAGTGGTGGGGTAGGTCCAGGGCTGCATAGTATAGGAATTTATGCCGCTATATTTATGAACTTTGCCTTCATTTCAAGATCCTCAAAGTTCAGGGTCACTGTCCTTTTTGCTTGTAATTCTGCAATCTGAGACAGGAAACAGGCAGTATATTTTGTTATTGTCTAGTGTTGAGAGAGTTTATCTCTGTTGTGCATCTGGATAGGACTGTAAATCATGACGATGCATTCCGCGAGGACATGCTGTTGTCTTTATGGCGCTTGTGTGTGAGGGCTCTGCAATGGGGACTGATTTAACGTGCCACCCTGGGACGTCCTCCACACGCCCAGAGAGGTTTTTCCTGTCACATGTGGACTAGTCAACTGGCACTTCACTATGAGCGCATTATAAATCAAAATAAAAAAAATATATATAAAAAAATGAAACACAACCAAGATCTTAGAAATGTGCTTTTTGTATTCAAGCAGTATTGAAAAACATATTCCATTTCAAGAAAAGTTTTAATTTAATGAGATCATTGAAATATTAAAAACATTTTTTTCCCCTGCATGTCAGTTGCACCATATGACTTTGATTTGGCAGTTTTTTTTTTAAATAAATTGTTATGCCAATCTATTTCATATATTTTTTTTCTTCATTATGAGACTGGGACAGTTGTCACCCTGTCCTTTTTTAATATATATATATTTTTTATAATATATTAGGGCTGTCAAAACGATTAATCGCATCCAAAATAAAAGTTTGTGTTTACATAATATATGTGGGTGCACTGTGTATAATTATTTTGTATATATATAAAAACACACATGCATGTATATTTAAGAAAAAAATATTATTTATATATAAAATATTTATATATAATATAAATTATATATAAATCTATAAACAGAATATGAAAATATTTCTTAAATATATACAAGCATGTGTGTGTGTTTATATATCTAAAATAATTATACACAGTGCCCCCACATATATTATGTAAAGACAAACTTTTATTTTGGATGCGATTAATCGCGATTAATCATGTTGACAGCCCTAATATATATATATATATTTTTTAATAAATGATAGATATGGACAAAAATGATAGTCACATCATTGGGCACTAATACACTCACACTTATTTTTCCTATTTATCCGCTGTCTCATGCACTCACTTATCTTAGTCTCTTTATTTCTCTCTGACTGTTTCCATGGCCTTGGCATCCTTTGCATTTATCTTCAGTCTAAAACGTGTTCACTTATCTTGTTAGTGTCACAGTAGCCAGTGAATGAAGAGTCCAGCCGTATAGAGAAGAGTGATTATAAGGTGAATGTGAAGATAGGAAAAGGCATGTTGAGAGGTGACTAGGATAAAGCTCTTAGTATACCTTTATGCACACTGCAGGCTGTGAATGTGGCCATTGATTTCTTTTTTTCTTTTTCTTTTTTGCGTGGGTGCCTCCTAAACATCACACACTCCACACACACATTTTTTCCTCTCTCCTGCTGCTTGCTCTATTTCCTGCTCTCACAGTCACAGCCAATCAAAGCGCAGCGTGCAGGGCTCCAGGAGATCTGAGCTCGTCACCCAGACGGCATTCGAGTCATGGACCAGTGATTCATAATGGCCCTCTTTAATACCCCATACATATATAAACACACACTATATTAAAGCATTGTTAAACAAAGGGTCATGAGTCTGGGTCATTTAAAGGGACCATATCACTTTTTTTCTTTCTTTATTCTGTTTTCCACTTTCCACAGTTAATTTTTTTGGACCATTTTACAACCTCTCTTTGATCAAGCTGCGCACTTTCATTAACATTACATCCTACAATAACATTACATACCCTATTTGCATCTATTTGTTTTATTTCAGTTAGACAGCATCACAAAACAATCACTTTAGATCAGACTGAAATGATCAAGAATTGTTAAAAGTTCAATTCTTAATGTTGGGATTGTTCTGATGGTGCAGAGTCAAAGGTGGTACACCCAGCACAATGTTTGATGCACAATTGTTAATTTTGTTTTTTAGATATCACAACACCCTGGTCCAGCTGACCAATCAGAGCACATTGCACTTTTTGGAAGGAGGAATTGCGAGATATAAAGTCAGAATTGCGAGTTATAAAGTCAGAATTGCGTGATATAAAGTCGCAATTCTGAGGAAAAAAGAAGTGCTATTTTTTATCTCACAATTGCGAGTTTACATCTCACAATTCTGACTTTATAACACATAATTGCGAGTTTATATGTCGAAATTCGGACATCTTTTCTCAGAATTGCGAGATATAAACCATTCTGAGGGGGAAAAAAGTTATTTTTTCCCCTTCAGAATAGTTTATATCTCGCAATTCTGACTTTATATCTCACAATTCTAACTTTATATCATCCAATTCTGTTTTCATAACTCGCAATTCTGACTTTATATTTCGCAATTCTGACTTTATATCTCGCAATTCTGAGAAATAATGTCAAAATTGAGAGAAGTACTCGCAATTATGAGAAAAAAAGTCAGAATTGTGAGATAAAAAGTCGCAATTACCATTTATATTTTTCATTCTATGGCGGAAACAAGCTTCCATACATTTCACCTAAATTTGAACTGAAAAAAAAAAGACTAATCATTTTTTTTTTCTTTTCAATGACGTGAAAAGCGTGACGTGCCTCTGTGGGCAAGACAGGAGTTTTATAAAGGAACAAAATTGAATCACAGTGCCTTTCATTGTTTAGTTGTCAACAATATCAGATTGCGGCATGTTGCGACACCCCCCTTCCCCATGCATCCTGTAAGACAGAGGCAGGGAGCCAAACAAACCAGACTGCCACTCAGCACTCCCACCGCCTGCTTCCCAACGCCTCCTGGCCAGGAGCTGCTATTCTGAGGAGCTGTCAATCAAACACAAGTGCTTCTGTCCATCGTCCGAGGGAGTGAGGAAAAATATAGAGGGAAAATGTCAAGAAGGACTGGGGGAGGGAGAGGTAGGGTCCCTAAGATTAAGAGGTAGAATAATGAAAGGCGATGACAGTAAGAAGGAGAATGAAAGGCACAGAATTCTTTGATTTTTCAACCGTCCATAATCCCTTTCGGTCAAATCATTTAGTCACTGGATCACTGATCATCTTTGTTCTACATTCTAACTCTCCAAACTGCTGAAGTTAAAATACACACGGAGACAAGCACACAACAAATTAACTGCTGGTTGACATGGAGCTTAATCTTCGTTCTTAAATTTCACAACGGTGGATCTTAGAACAGACCATGCATGCGATTATATTTCCATTAGAGCACAGACGAGTCCAAGTACACAATTTTTTTTTCCTTTCAAGCAATTAGTCATCAAAGTGGAGCCGCATGTGTCACCAAACAAGGAAGGGGCTTCTGGGAAGGCTTGATCGCCTGCATTGCGGATTCTTGAACCATGAGGAGCTCTTTTTGGGTTTAACTAGAGGAGCTTGAATCTGAGCTGTTTGACTTAATTAAATGGTGTCATGCTAAGCTGAGTTATAGGATTAACTGGGTTAATGTGCTTTTACTGTAGTCTCTTATTGGCCCACAGTCCTTGATGTTTAAAAATGGACGAAATGTTGGGGTTATGGGACTAGGGGATGAGAATCAAAAGGAATTTGACTATTCTGGTTCCAATTCTGATTTCTATATGGTCCTAGTATTTTTGAGGATGAACTTAACCTCTTCAATAATTTTCATTTTTGATTAATATACATTTCTATTCAAAAGATATTCATCAAGATTTAAAATGGTTATGACATTAGTCTCTGCTTAATATTTTTGTGGAAATTGTGATACTTTTGTTCAGGATTCTTTGATTAATAGAAAGTTTAAAAGAACAGCATTTATTTGAAATAGAAATAAAAAAATTGATTAATTTAAAGCATCCTGTCTGAAAAAAAAAATCATTATTATTATTATTTTTTTTAATCATACTGATTCCAAACTTTAAGAATGGAAGTATATTTAGTTTATTTTTACTTAAAATAATTTTAATTAATTATTTATTGAAATGTTTATCATAAACATTTTAGTTTTAGTTAAAATACCATTTATTACAACAAAACTCGAAACTTAAGAAGACTTAAAGGGATACCCAAAAAAGTTGTGTGTGTGTGTGTGTGTGTGTGTGTTTCACAGAAGAAATAGTCATACATGAGTGTAGGTAAATTATAGTAGAATTTATATATTCATATATATATATATATTTGGTTAAACTATCACTTTCAAGGCTTAAATCTGTACAACTGACGTCACTTTGTAGGACAACTCAGAAGCTAGCGGCGCATAGGTTCCCTTGATTGAAAAGCTGTGCATTTTCCCCATAGACTTTTTGGAAAATTGCAAAAAATAAGATCTGTGTTTAACGAAGAGTTGTGACCCTTACACGTTTTGTCTATTAAGATAATCTTTACAAGTTAATCCAAAATATATACATTTTGAAGCCTATATAAAGTTTTTTAAAAACACAAGCCGACACAATAAAGTTTAAAAAACGACAAGCTATAAATGTGTGTTCTATTTCATAGATAAAAACGTGAAAATATTTAGATGCTTTGTTCACCACAGACCTTATTTTAGGCGATTTAGCAAAAACCCATTCAAAAATCCCATAGACTTTAGAGCAAGGGAACGGTAGTGCTAAAATGCTAACTGTCGCATTTTGGCCTACAGAGTGACGTCGTAACTTCGGCACTCTATTGGCTGCCCAAATGGCAAAGTTTATTTAAAGATATACATCTAAATTTTGTTGTCATAAATGGCACTTTCATTAAAAAGTAAAAAGTGGCTGTTTGAGTAGTCCTGACGAAACGAGTTGTGAAGAAACACTCTGACTAATTCAGTAATTGTGTGACTCTTTAGAACCATTCAAACCAACTCATTTGATTTATTAAAAAGAACTGAATTATAAGAGTAATTTGTTTTGTGAATCAGACTACACTGAACACATCAATGAAAGAGTGCAGATGTTCATGAACTGCTAACCATCATGAAGATCATTTGACACACACCCACAAATACATGCATATCTTGGCAGACACTTTGGTAGAGTTTTTGCGTGTGGAAACTTTAAAGGCTTCTCCAGACGGAGCATGGTTAAACCAAGGGCTTTCTAAACCATTGCGGTTGTAATCACTTAGCATGGAGCCGTCTGTGATTATTGATGACACACACTAATTGGGATCATAGATCATCTCCCAGACACTGACATGACCACTAAAGTCAAATGCTAGGCAGCCAAAGGTCATGTGTTAATGCCAAGTGTCATATGTCATGTGTCAAGTTAAAGTGAGCCAAGCCCAAAGGCATGTCTAATATCTGCTGTGTACGTGCAGATGCAGGGATAATTTATCATATATGCACATGAACTATCATGCTGTCCTTGAACAGACAAGCTTGCATTCACAATAACTGAATTCAGCCTCTCTCAGACCTGCAATCTTCTCTTTCTTATGGATGCATTACCCTCTTGGTTGGAAAATGGTGTGTCTGCAGGATTTGGGATGGTAAAGTTCATAGCCGCTGGCAAATGTGTCTGGCATGTGATACTATTGAGACTGAGTGGAAAAGACAGGCCTAGATGACAAACTTAGGCTTTAATGAGGGAAAACTTGTGGTCTGAATATTGTGCATTTAATAGTTGCAATGATTTTTATTAAAAAAAACTTAAAGGTCACTGACTAACATGGAGCCAAGAGGATCTTTTGTGTTATTGATGACAATGAATTGAATGCGGTGAGTCATGCGACCTTACTGTGTGTGAGAATTTGAAAAGATTCATTTATCTCAGAATACTTGATCAGAAAGGCTGTGACTCAGCCAGCATAAAGGCAGAGACTCAGAAAATATGCTGTATATGTAAATTTATGTAGTGCATTTTTATGATAAAATAACCCTAATATGATTAATATGAATATTAATAATGTTTATTAAAGCACCAGCCCAGTGTGTTAACAAATAATTATTTCTCAAGTTGAATCAAGACAATTTTCTTTTTAAATAACTATTTTAAAATATTAATTAAAACACTTCTCCGTATTTTATAGACTTCAATTCCATTGTTTAAACTGTGTGCTTGTGCTTCCTTTTTAAAATATTTTTGTGCTGGTATCTCTTATTTTCACTGCATTTATTTGATCAAAAAAAAAAAATACAGTAAAAACAGTAATATTTCAAAATGTGTTTTTATTTGAACGTATTTTAAATATTTTATTCCTGTGATGGAAAAGCTGAATTTTCATTACCCCAGTCTTCAGTGTCACATTGATCTTTCAGAGATCACTCCAATATGATGATTTGCTGCTCAAGAACATTCATTATTATTTTCAATGTTAAAAATAAAATTAAAATTCCTTTGATGAATATAATGTTCAAAAGAACATGTTTTTAACATATTTTTAACATTGAATTATTTAATTTAATATTTTAATGCATCCTTGCCTTTATTTTAAAGGGGTCATAATGGTATGCACTTTTTCAAGTTGATTGTACTGAAATGTGTGTTGTTATGCAATTATGCAATTATGCAAATCTATCCAGTGTTTTTGTTTAATCTCCTTTTTGATTTTCCCTTTCACAAATCGAGCCGTTCGACCATGTGACGTCACACGGTCAGGCGCCCCTCTCGCGATTGTTGATTGACAGCAGCGTTTCAACACATTCCAGCACTAAGCGAGCTTTCAATGTCCTCAATAGTCCGCCATTGTTGATACGCTGGAGCAGAATGGCGTCTAGGCGAGTGTGGTGTTTTGTTCTTGGGTGTAATAATGAACACAGCAATCATTTTGATGTTCCTAACCTTTATATTAATCTTTGCAAATCACGGAAAAAAGTTTTCCATCACCATTAGTTGTAACGTCAATCTGACAATGAACTAACTATACATCAGTAAACACACAGCGTTCGTATCTCACTATTTTACCCTGCCAGTGTATAGAAAAATAGATTGAAGTGACATTACGTTAACCAACCATTCAGAAACGTCCTGTTCGAGCCTTAATTTTCGAACTTTTTCTGGACGTCATCTTGTACGTCATCCATTTTTCTGGACGTCATCCATTAGTCTGACTCCTGCTCAAACTAATACGATAGCACAGATGTGTCCTCAGAGACTCCCGCTGCCATTCTTTTCTCCAAAATATACCCTCAACTGTTGTCTGGCAACACTCCACGTGTGTTTTCAAAAGGCCCGCAGAACAGAGGGGCGGAGTGAGCGAAGCTCATTATCATTTAAAGGCATATGCACTGAAACGGCGTGCTGAAAACAGAGCTGTTTTTGACCAAGAAAAATTTGTTTTCTCACAATATTAATGAGAATTTTTAATTAAAGTATATTACAAAGTTTTCATTTAGACCCTCAACATTCATATTAACTTGTACAAAAATGGCTTTATAAGACCTCTTTAAAAAATAAAATAAATCTTACTGACCCTAAACCTTTTAATGATAGAGTATATGTGCTTATACAGTATTCTGTAATATCTTAAGATGAATGAATCACAATGCATCAAGTTCATTTGTTTGTATAGCCCTGAGAGGCCTGTTCTAAATGTATAAAATGTAGATCCTCTGATGTTTTAGGAACAGGTGGTGAAGAGGCTTTAGATGAGCTCCTTTAGAACTAGCAGTACTGATCCAGAGTCAGCCTGAACATTGGATACGTGTACGGGGACGCCGTTTGTAAGAGAAACGAGAATCAGAAAAAAAGATGACACATGGATGCAGTTAGAAAAGATTAAGATGGAGAGCAGGAGTCAGCAGGTTTAAGGAAGAAAAAGAGGAATATAAAACGAACGAGGAAATAAAGAAGGTGCAGCTACATTCCCTATGATGATGAATGAGTCTATAATGAAGTATCCCTCTCCCCCTCTCCCTTTTTTTCCTTAATCTCACCCTCTTTCTCTTGATTCTTTCTCTCTCGCTGGCTATCCAAAACCGCAGCCTTGGCAGCTAACACCGACCTCCATCACATCACGCCACATGCGATCAGAAGACCTCATCTATACACACTCGATTTTTTTTTTAAACGTGTATAGATCCGCAAACCCTCCCCCACGGATGACTTTCAATAAGTCATTCGTAAGTGTGACGTGTGAACTTTTAGATCATGTTCGTGATATGATAACACTAATGGTGGCAGATGAAACAGATCATGCGTGGTTATGTGTTTGTCAGGCTATGACAGCATTATGGGACATGTACCACTGCTAGCCTCTCAAAACTTTGGCAATGGACTCCGAGAACAAAGAAAAGGAGAGGAAAGCTTTCCAACTGAAGTATGCTCTTGCTTTGTAATTGAGCCAGCATTGCTGTTTGTGTACCTCTGGAACTTTCCAAACGTCCTGTATAGTGTGTATTTGTGTCTCTGTGTGTGTGTGTGTGTGTGTGAAAGAGGAGACAACTGCTGGGCATGTTTGAGATACCTCTGCGTGTTTTGCCAGACAACAGGCTAGATCTCCACAACAGCGTTCCTTTCTATGTGCTGAGTGACACCAGGGGACTTTTTCCACCAATTAGCAATGCATGATGTCTTCATAGTCTTGTCACATTTGGAGGCTCTTGTCTAAGGGAAAGATAAAAATTATTGGTTTGTGCGTGTGTGTACGCGTGTGGAGAGCAGTGTAATCCTAACACCCTCAGAGATTCCTTGGAAGGAAAATTAAAAACACACTTGCAAGAAAATATGA
The DNA here is from genome assembly GCA_038021265.1 of Cyprinella venusta. Lineage (NCBI taxonomy): Eukaryota > Metazoa > Chordata > Actinopteri > Cypriniformes > Leuciscidae > Cyprinella > Cyprinella venusta. The sequence continues at coordinate 17,861,894 of CM075879.1, forward strand.
GAGAAATAGACAAAAGAGGTAAGAGTTATAAGTAAAAAAAATAATAATAATAATCATACTGTTTGTTGGCTTGACAGATTTATTATTATTATTTTATTGTAATATTATTTTGATGTATTATAATTTAAATTGACACGTTTAGCTCTTGAAAGCATTATGTTTTGAAAATGTAGTAAAATATTTTTTTTTCCTATGATGGTAAAGCAGCCTTTTCTCCAGTCTTTAGTGTCAACATGATCATTGAGAAACATTTCTTCTTTTTATCAATGTTGAAAACCAGTTGTGCTGCTTAATATTTTTGACCACGAAGTGGTATCTTTTTCTATGATTCTTTGATGAATAATGAAGTTCAAATAGAAATCTGCATGTCTTTAATGTCACATTTGATCAATTTTTTTGCATCTTTGGTAGTATTATTTTACTTAAAGGGATAGAATTTTTCAAAAATGAAAATTCTATCATCGTTTACTCACCCTCAAGTTGTTCCAAACCTCTTTGTGTTTATTTGTTCTGCTGAACAAAAAGGAAGATATTTGGAAGAATTGTTTTAATCAAACAGATCTCAATCCCCATTGACTTCCATAGTAGGAAAAATACATACTATGGGAGTCAATGGGGATTGAGATATATCCAAATATCTTCCAAATATCTTCCTTTGTGTACAGCAGAACAAATTAACACATAGAGGTTTGACACAACTTGAGGGTGAGTAAATGATGAAAGAATTTTCATTTTTGGGTGAACTATCCCTTTAACACCAAACAACATTGTATGTTTTAAACAACTTTAATTTTAGTTTGTCATTATATATGACTTTTGAATGTCTGTCAGTTGAGAACGATGTTGTTTGCCCATTTCTAACCATTTTATGTCTATTTCTCACAGCCACATTTTAATTTGTGGCGTGCATGAGAGTGTTCATGAAGTTACTGCCTGTGAAAAGCATCTCAGATCACTTGAGGTTCTAATTTTGTTAAGTTACCTCAAAGAATCTACTTAGCAAATGTATTAGTAGCTTAAATGAGATTACAGAACATTATGTAGTATAGTCATTATGTATATACATTATAGTCCAAATCCCAAACATACCCAACTCTAATGTTTCTTTTCTCCTCATCCATAACCATTCATTTAGGCAATGTTCAGCCAAGCTTAAGTCCTGATCGTGTTTCAAGTTAAAGATTCATACTGAAGTGTGAGTGTGTGTGGCCTTGATGACTGTAGTCCTGCAGTATTCAGTAAAGATTAACTTCACAGTGCTGGGCTTCATGCTGACAAAGCTCTGCCAGTAAAGGCATCACTGGGGCCATCACACTTTCATCTGATCTTCGATCAGGCTTTCGTTGGCTTCCTTCTGCACAGCAATATGCAGATGCTGGTCCAAGTCTGACACACTCTCATTCACTCCCCCAGCCTGACAATCTGTCAAAAAATGAAGCATCAACCCCCAAAACCCTCCCACCCTCTAATTTGTTTCTTTCCTCTGGCTCTGTCCGTTTCCTCTCATGTTTACGTCAGGGACACACAATCATTTAGGAGACTTTTCCAAATGCACAGTTGCTCATAATTGCTTTGCCAAATTCAGCAAAAGACGTATGGCGCAGTGTTTTTTTCTTTTTAGGATAACATTCAGGAGTGGGTATTTGGGAATGTAGGGGACAACTGAAGTTAATTAGATTTTGGAGAATTTAATTCATTAAATTTAATTTTAATACTTTTTTGAATGCCTATTAAAGTACTGTAATTTTATTTTATTTGCCATGATACTTTGACATGACATTTGTTTTTTTATTGTATTTTATTTTTGTTGAATGAAAACAATCACTGCATCACATAAATCAATAACATGTTCATTGTCAACCCCTGACCATTAGAAATTGCTAAACACACACACACACCCACACACCTACAGTAGTGCTGTAACAATAAGTCTTTTTTATTATTATAATGTTTTTTAAGTTTATGAAATAACTATAAATAAAATTGAATATAAAATTTGCCATGAAAAGATTTAGTGTGTCCTGTAAATCAGAAAGGTCTCCATTATTAGAACCAGAGTTGCTAAACACCACACATAAACAATGACATGACTGTCGTAAACCTCTGCCCTGTAGCGATTTCCTAATGCAACATCCAGTCTGTTCTGCTCTTCACACACATACACACAGCAACATCTAGTGCTTGAGTGCAAACCACACGTCAGGAATATTAAAAGAGCTTTAGCTGATGGAATAATGCTGTGGGTGCAGTTTTCATCTGCTGTGTGAGTGAATGCGTGTGTTGTTTGTGGCCTCGTCTGGCCCGCCGGTATTGTTTCACAGGTCTTGCTAAGCACTCCTTCACTCATTAAGCTGGTGAAAGCTGTGCTGAGTGTGATAAGACTGCTAGTGATTGTTATTAATGTAACATATTCTTGTAGCCTTTCACTGGGACTGACTGACTGTAGATGTAATTAGGCGGACAGGATAAATGAGCAGAGACCATGAGTTTTAATGCTTAAATATGGCTGAGGTTAGAACTGTGTGCTTTGTTTGTTCATACAGCATAAGTGTAACTCCAGAGGTCAGAGTACTTCCCTCCAAGTAGTGTTGCTGGTATTCGTTCTGGTTTACAACTGCTGCATTTTAAAATTACACAGACCACCTCTTTAGCATCCCTTGGGCTTTACACCTCCTTTCCTGCCACGCGATCTGCCCCAAATGCTTTTAATGCTTGTGTATACGTGTATACAAGACTAGAAAAATATGTGCTGTGTATATACTGTATATATAAGTGTGTAATAAGTGTATATATATATATATATATATATATATATATATATATATGTATACTCTGTATATATATATATATATATATATATACATATACACTGTATATATATATATATATACACATACACACACACTCACCTAAAGGATTAATAGCTCTATAGAAAAATGTGACTTTGTAAAAGAGGTTTTGCTTCCACCAAGTAACCAAAAGAAAGACAAAGACTCATGTTGACTCCTGTCAATGCAAGCATAAAAGAGCAAACTTTGTCTTTGTCTCCTTTTTCTCTCTTTCTCGTTTTTTTTTTTTTTTAAAACTCAGACCAGACACAGTGCAAGAAATGTATCCATAATTCTGCTTTATGGCTCGGTCCAATAAATTTAAGCAAATAAAACTGGCTTATCTTTGAAGATGGACAATAACCTCAAAATGTAAGGAGCCTTTTTACTTCATTGTGTTTGATATTGGGTTATATGTCAAGAAGGAAAGTGGAAAGACCAAGGAAAGGAAAGGAAAGACCAATCTCATATCTGACCATAGATTTATCATTTCAAGGTTGCATGCACCCAGAAACAGTTTCTCCTTGCATCTGGGTCTAGTTACAACCACATGCTGTTTTTTAAGGAAGCTATCTTGATCCAATGACATCAGCACAAGGCAAGCGAGACATTTAACCATTAACACACTAACCCTCCCTTTCTAATGTCCCATCCCCCATACACACTTTTTCCCACAAAGCTCTAAATCTGACTCTTAATAAATGGTTGGCACAACATCCTCATAGACGCTAGCAAGAGGAGAAGTGTGATAGATCCCTTCCATTGAACAGTCATGCTTCAGTATATGAGCTGGATGGCTGATCTGTCTCATCTCATTCCCTGTATTAGGCTTCTAGTTGGCATGTTATATGTTGAACATTTACTCACATGAACACATTTAGCCCCATATTGCTTTTTCATCATTGCTTGACTAAACCATTTGCAAACAATTATGTTCCTCCTGAAGCCCATTGTCAACTCCATACACACACACACACACACACACACACACACATGCTCGCAATTTTCTGGGGCTTGGGGAGGGGTTGTTTCTCTAATAATGAAAGAGAATCTGCCATGGCCACGAATAGTTTTCAAGCCTAATCATTTCTTCATTTGATAATCTTACTGAGACATACACACACACAAACAAACATCTCTCTGTAGCACCTAACCCAAATCTGTCATTTATTCTCATTAAACTCAGAATTTGAGCTGAACGTTTAATTAACCACAGTATAGCTCACCCATAAAAAAAAATGCGTCAAAAACAGAAATGTAGAAATTATTCTTAATTTCTTTTTGTGCAATGAGTTCAAGAGAGAAGTAGTGTCGTCTGGTTCATGAAAGAATCTCAAGTCTGATCTTATCTGATCGGTTGATCTCATTTACAAAACTGTTGTAAATGATTCATTCACAAATTGAATGTGTTCAGCTTAATTATCTGGTTTTGTGTCAACTCTGAAGGAGATAAGACTTGGAAAACAACGCATGAGTTGTTGAACCATAATATGCTTTTATGGTGACTTTTATGGTGAATTTTAGTTCCCTTTTATTGTGTTTGCATGAAAAAGAGCAATTACTTCAGTACCAATTTCCAGGAGTGATCTGTCTATCTATATTTATAGTCTTTGGTTCTAACGCGACACTAACTTTACAGCAGTTGAACAATTGCAATAATTTCTCATTTACTAGATTACAATCATTTGGCCCAATCAAATGAAGGTGCGTAAATTCGTTTTTATTTTTAGATATACTGTCCCTTTAAGCATTATCCCAGCAAACAGAACGTTCCCCTAACGTTCCCGAATGGTCCCATGAGATTATTTTTGGGAACCAAACAAGAACATTATAGGAACGTTCCATGTAGGTTATTTTTAGGTTCCATTTTTATAACGTAAGGAGAATGTTCCGGGAACGTTCCCTTAACCTTAAGGGAAAGTTCTAGGAACGTTCTGGGAACCAAAAACGAACCTTCCCAGAACGTTCCCAGACCTAAATTTGTTTGCTGGGTATGTGTTATCTCAATGTCCAATCTTTGAAAATACCAGTATAACCAACCACATGCTTTGCTTTCAGAACATGGGATTTAAAGATTTGCTCATCATGACCATGTGACATGTCTATGGTTAATGGGCTGTTGTCATTTATCTTCTCTGTAATTAAATTTCTGACAGAGGCAGGCAGAAGAGGCAGCCGACTTAGTCATGCTATGAATTGGCCATTTAAACCAATCTAAGACCCTTGCAATGGTCTTGAAAGCATAGTGGAGAAAGTTGGTAGCAGATAAGCAAAGAAAGGTTGAGACCCACACTGAGTCATCTCTTCTGTATTAATGTCAACTCAAGGCAATTAGAGACAGCAAAACTCACTTAGAAAATGTAAAGGACTTAGAAATGAATCATGGTGATTTGTTCCTTCCATTAAGCAGGTGTCAGGCTTTGATACAACCGATTTATGTATCTGACTCATATGCTGAATTTAGTTTTTTGCTAGTGTAAAATTTTGTTTCAAAGCTGAATATAAAGCTGTGTGATTTCTGTTCCACTTACGTGATTAAATGAATTTGCAAAAACGTTGGGTCTCATTCTAAGTGGGAAGCGCAGAAATTTGTGTATGTATATACAGTATATACATCATAAATTTGATTCGCCAATAAGTTTTGTACTAAAATGCATTCTAAATTTATGGGGGGGGGAATGTAACAACTGTAACAACAAATGTAACACACGTACACAAAAATCAGGTACTCATATAATCATCAAATTAAGATAAAGGTTTTTTGGTTCTCCTTAATATATTTCATCATATTGCGAGAGTAACAAAAAAATGTGTTATAGCTCAAGCTGCAAGGTTTCTCTGTATATATCAGTGTATGTACAGCTGGCTAATGAGAGGTCGGTATTCTGGGTCTGTTTAAAAGGTGCTTATTGTGTTTGAATTGGTTTTGAGGATGACATGCTTGGCATTGCTCATATTTACAGAGCTTGCATATGCTTGCTAAGAGTAAAGCCCTTGAAAAGCTCTTATATGAAGATGGTTTGGGGCTTGTTTTATGCAAATGGTTAGTCTCTGGCACACGCTCGCACATCTCCAATTCTCCAAATTCATTAACATTTAAAAGAAGTTAAGAACTAATTCACATGTGTATGAAAATGTAATGAATTAGGAATTAGAAGTTCTACTGTTCATGCAATCCACATATAGACACCAATACCCAGTGATTGACAGAAAACCAATTAGCTCCGCCCCCAAACTCACACCAGTTGTGCCTTGTCTGACTGTTTGGGAAACACAAACAAACAGAAATGAATCTAAAAATATTCATTGGACATTTATTAAAGACTTTATTATCTTGATGGGGATAAAAGTTTATTATTTCAAATTTGGAACAGATTGATCCAAGAAATCTGCCCCATGAAAATCAACTTTTTAACTTCTTGTGTGTGTGGGGTAGGGTTGTTTGTATTTAAGAGTTTTTTTTTTTTTTTTTTTTTTTTTATTTGTGTGCAAGCGTGTGTGTTTGTGGCCGACACAGGATCTCTAAAGTTTACGAAGGTCACCAACTTTGGTGTGTCAAATTCCTCAACTGGCCTCTAAAACAGAGTCGTCTGTGGTGGAGACTCCCGTGAGTGTGACCAGTCTTGTCCTGAAGCCCCTTTGTTCTTATCTCAACAACATCTCCTAGATGGCATGTTCGACATGGCAGACAAAAAGATGACTCTTTTGAGGGAAGAATAAAAGTAGGCAATGAAAACTTGAGATGCTACTTTTGAAAAAGGACGGATTTGCACACACAGGCTGTAAAATAGACCAGATGGTGGAGTTCATACATTGTTCGCACTCCCACACACAGAATCCTGTGAGGAAGGCAAAACTGCTTACTAGCGTCATTTCAAATCTGTGAGCCTTACATATTTATTTAATTTCATTGCCTCTGCACTACATAAGCTACATAAGAGGTCTGTTATCATGATTAGATGCACATATGGCCAGATTTGCTACATCATTTGCTTTGTACTAAGCAAAAAATTATAAAACAAAATCTCTGTGGGTAGCTGATAAGAAAATAATACTCATCAGGCTTAAAAACTAAATGATAGTATTAACAGATCAATAATGTGATCAATCACAGCTGTAGCCTCTCTACAGAGGAGTTCAGTGGAGGCAAAGACTTCAACTATGCTAACTGATTTATGCTAGTTTAGCTCTAAGCTAGCTAGTGGATTTTCATAGCCATTTTACAGCCAGCAAAAATGATCTGGTGACGCTTGTTTAGCAAAGGACGTTTTGTTGGTTTTGCCAGTAAGCACCCTGTTAGCAGACTGGCTAAACTGGTCTTTTTATCAGCATATGCTGTCTAATGCTGTGTTGTATTGTTGTTAGCAAAGCTTACCTGTATGACAGGACCTTTAATACCAAAAGTGCTAATTATCAGGCATGTGTCAGCTCACATGCAAGCTTCTGCACTATTGACCTCTGGTCTGAAAATAATAATTCATGATAAGCATGATGAAAACAGACAGAGTGCCCTTTTCTCTTGCCTGACACTTTTTCATTACATTGTTTTTACTATAGTGAGGGCCTGATAGCTATCGTGTAACACAGATGAACAAATGGATAATTATGTCATATCCTCTGACTTGTTACCCCCGCACAGTGACGAATCGCCGGAAGGGGTGACAGATGCAACGTTTGGCGGATCGGTCTCTCGGCACCAGCCGTGAATGATAAAGTAGAGCGATTACATATTCCAGCCACAAGCTAAATTGTTTTAACATTTTAATCAGTAATTAACATCAACCGAAGAGCCGTTGGGATGCCGACAAACTGGATTGAATTTTTCATTATGCTACATGGCTTTCATTTGGTTTGTGGTTTTAGATTAAAATTTTCAGAAGGTGCAAGCTCAGTCACATTACCAGTTAACATATTTATGGCGCTGTAAGCTTTGCAGCATTTCTTACAATGTTCCATTAAAGCCGCCTATTAGATTTCTGTGTTTTAAATGTCTCGTTTTTTTGTTTAGTGAAAGTGTGCTATTTATGTCCTTTCTACACCCACATGCTGGGGGGTTTTAGAAACAGCTCTGATTTGGCACTGTAGAATTACAGCCTACCTTCTCTCAGGCGTCCATGGAAGGAACTGTGAGTTATTTCAGATTTCAACGACTTTCACCCAGCAGTTAACAGGGATAGAAAAAAGCTCAGAAAAGGCAGGTGTGCCACGTCAGAGTCTATATATTTGTGCGTGTGTTATATTTATATATACAGACAGTCAGTCTCTTAAAATATCAACAGTCACTTAAAATATCTAGTTATTTTCATTGTTTTATTAAAATATTAGGTTAGCTTAAGTCATGTAGTGCAACTCTCCGAAAACATTGATATTTGTAAAAAAAAAAAAAATAATCAAATACTTTTACCTTAAAAATATATCTTAATTTTTTTGTAAGTACTGTTTAAGTTGTTTCAACTAACATGTGCCTGTATTTTGTTAAGAAAGTAGTTATTTCTTTGTACTTGATGGTTACACCATGTGACATTTTTTGAGTAATTAAAGGGATACTTCACCACTAGCAAAATGGACTTTCAATAAAACTCAGCGGCCTATACTAGAAAGGAGAACATTTTGAAATAGCTGCTACCTGACTAGAGAAAACAAAGAAAAAAGGCTGTTGTCTTCTTCCCTTTTGCCTAATAAGTAGGAAGACGTCAAAGCCCATAATGCACTAGGCATGTTGCCATCCAAGGTTACTCCCACCAATCTGCTAGGGATATGCTTGACCAGAGTCAAATGGTGCCTTGCTTTAGTAGGAAATACTTCTGAGCAAACTTTGAGTCATAATGGTGTTGACTTGTAATTTTCTTGGGTGCAAGAACTCCAAGAGTAAATGTTTAATGAGAGTGAGTTACTTTTGGTTTCTAGTGAAGGATCCAGTGGTGTTTATAAAGTAGACAAAGTGAGCCTAGCCTTACAATAACTGTTCTGTTAATAACCCTCTGTCGATCTGACTGGAAGCCCTGGAACATTTTGTGTCATCCTGTGGACTTTTTAAACCCAAATAAGAATTTTTAAACCCACATAACACAGATAATGAGGAATCATTGTTCATTTACATAGACTACCAGAATTGTAACAATACAAAGTGGGTTGAATATCTGCGAAGTTACACTTTAAATGTGAATATAGTGAAAATATTATAAAACATTTTTAAAACCATATGAAACCAACATGAGTACAAGTATTACATTGTAGAACTTGTAAAATATTCTGTTTGTTGTTTTTGTTGTTTTCCTGCTCTGGATCTACCAACCACCCCACAAAAATCTCCATACTTAAAGCTGCAGTCCGTAACTATTGGTGCTCTAGCGGTTAATAAGCACAAGCATGCGTCTTACGAAAGAACATTTTAGCCGGAGCTACTTCTCTCTTTTTATGTCTTGGACGAGTCAAGCAGGTACAGGGATACTCCTCAGTGGTACACCCCCAACCAGTCTAAAATAGTCTGAATATAAACATTTATTATAGGTGTACCATATGATTCAGGATAAGTCTAAAACACTGTTTGGAAAAATGGATTCATGATGTAATCGATTATTATATATATTTTGTTCATTTTAACACAAAAAAAAAGTTGCAGCTTTAATTACTGGCAGCTTGCTTAGGTAGACTGTGGAGATTTGGAACGGCTCCAGTTGATGCCATTGTGTGTGAAGAAGGACTGCTTTCCATATGTGAATCAGATCTGGCCTGACAATTCCCACAGTTTCAATTCACAGTTTCAATGTCTCAGTTTCTTCTTAGTAAGTGAGGAAAATTAGTAAAGACAAAGGAGGGTTTAATTCCAAGGCAAAGAGGTTTGGGGTGCATGTATAACCCCACTCTATCCCTGCACTCTGCTCCATATCTGGGACGTCCCGTACAGAGAAGCTTCTGTGTATGAAGCCGAGGGAGTCTCTGAGAAACAAGCGCACGATGAAAAGCATACTAAGAGTGTATATACCGGTATGTGTGAGATGGACCAAGACCTGCAGTTTAACACCAAACCTTCTCCAGTGTCCCTCACACACACACACACACACACACACACACACAAACACTCCATCCCCCATCATTTGCAGTTCAAATAAACACACCAAAATGGTAGGTGTGTGTGCTCCCCTTTCTGCTTGATGCCTGCCTGGGCCATTAATGCCATGTAGGGTGTGACGTTCTTCTTGAGAGAAATGTAAATAAGCAGAGACCACAGGGCGAGATTTAGAGAGATGAGGACTGTTGAAGTGCAAGGAGGATTTATGGAGCTAATATGGAAGAATATAGACCATCTTTTCTTGAAGCCACAGTAAAAACAGTGGTATTGTGAAATAATATTACAATTTAAAATAATTTTTTTCTATTTTAATATATTTTGAAATGGAATTTCATGAATTTTTAGCATCATTATTCCAGTCTTCAGCGTCACATGATCCTTCAGAAATCATAATCATATATTGATTTTGTGCTCAATATTTTTTTTTTCAGTTCAGAATCACAGCATTTATTTAAAGTATAATAATTTTGTGCATTGTAAAAGTCTTTACTGTCTTTTTTGATCAGTTGAATTAGGGATGATATGAATGATATGAAAAATTTGGCTGATACCGATAACCGATAATTCTTTATATTTGAAAGCCGATAACCGATATATCTGCCGATAAACTTAAATCTTTAAACTTAAAAACTTAAACTTAAGTTTTTATCTAATTTTGAGAGCCTGATTACAAAAACAGAAGTCTCACAATTAAATCCATGTCCCAAGCGCACAATTATAATGATGTTCTCATTATAGTGTTGTATAGCCAATATGACAGATTTGCGGTGCACATGTTGTACCGAACCGTATTTTCATTTTTTGAAGAGATTTCAATCATATTTCAAGAAATTCAAAAACATAAACATTGCTCAATAAGTGTCTCAGCTGAAGGGAATAATACATTATTTATCGGCTTTAATATATCGGCCACATTTTCTTACCAGGCCGATAACGATAACATTAAAAATTAACATATATTGGCCGATACCAATATGCTGGCGTGCATCCCTAAATTGAATGCATCCTTGCTGAATAAAAGTGTTAATTTCTTAAGCTTGCTGTCCACAAATATTTGAACAGTGTAGTATAAAATCGTACAAGACACAGCGTTCCTCTAAATAACCTCTTGCAAACAATCCCAATAGCCTCTGGCTTTTATTGTCCATCGTTTTATGTCAGTTTGAACTTGAATTCACCTTTCAGCTTTCGATTTTACCTCTCACTGCTACGCTGGTCAGTAAGCGGGACACCATATAATATTCTCTAATCTTTAGCATCTCTAATTGAATTAGTTCATTTTCCATGTCTCATGTTGTGGATTTCTGCCTTGTAGCAGTAACACAAATTTCACCCTTTGTCATATGCCTTTTAAGCTCTTAATAGATTAACAGCCATAATGAATAGTTTAGATAGTGTTCTCTATTAAGTCTCCTCGTCTTTGTTATGTCATTCCTGTAATGTCCTTTTGTCCTTTCATATTATCTCCGGTTGTTTCCATAGCAGCCTGAGCCTCCCTATTCCTCTAATAGATTGTTGCCCATTTCTGGGTGAAATCAAACTACAATGGACTAGTATTCTTGTTTTTCCACTTTGGCTTCTGGAAATCTCAAAGGTGCAAAGCTTGTCCAGAGGTGTAATATATGTTGAAAGTGAGTCCTGACATGGTTTGTCCATAAGAAGGAAGTGTAGAACATTTTGGACAGAGGGGTCATACGTCTCTGGTAATACATTTACCAGATGGGTGATGAAAATTGTGTACTATCTTTCTTTAAGATAACTGGCAATTTGTTTGATGTTTTGTTAGCCTATTTAATGCTATAATATCCATACAAAAGTTGTGGTTTAAATATTGCGACAAATATTTTTAGACAGTTGTAACTTATTAGGATCAATAAGGATTTTTAAATGAGTTGGGGAGGTTTAATAGTGAGACAAGGTTATCAGTCATAAAGTGGAGCGTAAGTGTGTCTCAACTGTAGTTTCTGTTTTCTGCCAAAATATATCCAAACAAACTTATCATGCACATTTATCTTGCCGTTCCTCTCCATCTGTTTCTTTCTCTCTTCCGGACATGTCAGGCCTATCTCAGTCCCGGCTCTGTGTAAATGACTGTTCCCTGGCTGCTGCAGCCTCCCCAAACTAAATATTTAAACAGGGCATACTTGTGCTCCCATTTATTTAACTTTAAAGTTTAACTTGCTGCTCTGAAACCATCACTATAAGTGAAAGCTAGAAGGCTGTCCTCAGTGATTTCCTCGCATGAAAGTGTATAATTATCAAAATAATCCTTTTTGGCTCTGTTTTACAAGATAATATGCATTATATATTTGTAATATACATGAACAGGATATTTACAAAATACTGTAAAAATAAATTGTGTAAAACTGTGGTTGCCAGGAAGTCTTTATAAGCCGGATGACATATTGATGCCTGTATATTTTACAATTTGCAATTGTTTATTTCAATGTAATGTTAATATACCATTCTTATATATTTTACTGTAGAATTCCACAGTGATTGGTAGTGAATGAAAACATGTTTTACCTAATCATATTCCTAAACTTAAGAACTTGTAATTAGATTATATTGCATTTTAAAATGCCTGTAATCAGACTTCAGTTATTGCATTGATTATATGTCATTCTCACACTGGTAGTAAAGGATTCATAATTCATTGATTGTCAAAATACTATTTGTATTGATTGGCAGTGGGTGGGATCACACAGACTAAAACAAAAATAGTCATTCTGATACAGAACACACATTTCAAAGTCCAATAACTAATATCTGGCTGTAGCATTGCTTTTTGGGGAAAATTTAGCATGCTTCATACATGCTGCAAACATATTATAAAAAATTACATACAGCACCTTTAAGTTTCATGATTTTGAGATGTCGGATAATTGTCACATATAGGTAAACATAAAATATTTCATATTATTAGTAAGTGTTTTACTTTTGATTTGTTTTTTATTTTCAAATTATTTTGTTAGTTTTACATTTTTATGATTAGCTTTTCCCCTGCAGTTCCATCGCAAACTTGGTGAACCCTTGATTTTAAACAAAGAGAAAGAATATTCCAGTCTTTGTTATAGTGCATTAAATACTGTAGTATGTTGATAACAAATAATGGAATATTCTTTCTCTTTGTATAGTTTAAAATCAATATGGTGCAAAGTTATCCTATTCAAATCAATGTGATAAATGAATGAGATCAAAAGTAATCAAAAAGTAATCAGATTACATTACCTTCCTACTAATGGGTTACATTAGTAACTAAACCATACTTTAGAATCAGTAAGTAATCTACCCAGCGCAGGCAATTTATCTATTTTTGCTAAATCATGAAGGATTTCAGTAGCTTGCTAATGCCAATTTAGGTCTTAACTTTATAAAAGGACCACTGGCAAGACCCTGGGTATTTTGTGAGAAATAACATGCTGTGCTGTGGGATGTAACAACCATCTCTGAGTGGATCTTCTCTAGTAGTGAATGAATGGATGTTCAGTGAAATGGGCCCTGGAATGTGATGTAAGACCCTTTGAGAGTCACTGACCCAGCCCCCTCACATTGTTCTGACTGAAAGCACCGGTTTATATTTGTGCTTATGATTGCTATGTGCGAGAGAGAGAAGGAGAGAGAGGGAACAAGCTGTTTTGGAGTACATGAATCATCAGTACTGTCCGAATGCTTATAGTGTATTTTTAGAGACACTTTCATCTTAAAACAAGCCATTAAATGTACAATATAGTCCATGTGTCATGTTGTATCGCCACTTGTAACTCTTCAGTGCGGTAAAATACTTTCTTATACCGTCAATGCAAATGTGCTTCATGGTTGAGTCAGAAAAAGGCATGTGGATGGCTTAGAAAACTTCCCATCGTGCTCTGCAGCTGCTGTCCTCCCTTTAATCTGATGCATTGATGGATGCGGCACAGCAGTACTTCCGTACAGTGAAGAGCCCTTTCAAAGTGGAAGAAGTGAAGCAGAAATAGCCAGCCAATTCACAAGGTCACACTGCTCAGTGTCCCAGCGCAGCATTGGATAGCTTAATGTTTTACACAGCCTGCTGTCTCTCCTTTCCTCTCTTAGCCTGTACAGATTGTAAATAGTTAACGAAACTCCAAATTTAATTTCAAGCCCAGTCTCGGTTGTAACCTGTAAAAGAAACGTTCACTTTTTATACAACACATATAAAATTTTAGCACATAATTCCCCCCAACACATGAGAAGAATGTAGAGGCTTCAGCATAACTGCACTCTAAAAAAAAAAAAGGTTCTTCAGGGGTTCTTTGCGGTGGTCATGGTGCTATATAGCACCACTAAGCCCAGTTTGGGGTGGTTAACATGCTCTATGGCACCTCTTATGGTTCTACATAGCACCATATGACAAAGATAAGTGCTATATGGCACTTAAAGTGGTTCCCCTATGATTACAAGCCAATGAACCACTTTTAGTGCTATTTAGCACCATTTTTTTTAGAGTGTGCATGAAAAGCTATCCAAAGGCATGAACTCTGTTATGTTAGTAGAGAAAAAGAGACATTTGCAAGGACAGCGGAAGGGGTGGTGTGCTTTACCTTGTTTCCTTGAAGCTCATTCCCTGGATGGAATTTGGTTATCTCATCCTGAGGTCTCACCAGAAAAAAGAGACGTAAGCATTCCTCGGCAATCAGCTGTTGAGCTGTACAGCTGCCCTAGTGTTGACTTAGAATGATAGCCATCAGCATTTTTGCAAAGAAAGGGGGGTGTGATGCTTTGTGAAATTAAACAACATCCATTTTAGTCTACACTCTAAAAATGCTGGGTTGTTTTAACCCAATTTTGGGTCAAATATGGATAAACTCAAACATTGGGTTAAAAATGTAATTTAAAAATGTAAGCCAATGGCTGGGTTTGTCCATATTTGACCCAAAATTGGGTTAAAGCAACCCAGTATTTTTTTTGCAATCCTTATTCGGACAAAATCAAATTTACAAGAATTGCCAGTAGCTAAAACTTCAATTAATAAAACGTTTTTTTGTTAATTAAAATAATGCTGAAGTGATTTGCTAGTTGCTGGCAACTAACTGACATAAGTTTAATGGGATAGTGCACCATTAAATGAAAATAAAGTCATAATTTACTTATTATTTGTGTTTTTCTAATATTGTATGCCCTTTCGCACTCGTGCTTTTCCATACTATGGCAGTGTATAGTGACCAGCATCAGGCTTTTTTTTTAAATACGCAATATCATATATAGATGGACGAGTGCGAGCTCGACGTTAAAAAAAAAAAAAACTCCTTTTGTGATCAGAAAAAGAAAGAAAGGCATACGGCACAACACCAGGGTGAGTAAATTAAGACTTTATTTTCATTTTAGGGTGCACTATCGCTAAGTTAAAGCCCAACAATCATTAACTGCAAATAAAAACTAACACTGACATAAAAATATATTAAAAATAAATTGTATTGCTTTAAAAAAAAAGTTTTTTAACAAATGAAAACAAATATATTTTAGCAGTTGGTAAAAGGGGTTTAATTGTCATACTTTCATACACTGTGCTTATTTGGATCAAGCCGTTCAATTTGTATTGTTCATTTGATGCCAGACAGAATACGGTGATTTAACACACACCTATAAGCGATTATAAAAGAAGACCATCAGCCGCATGATTTATTTTGGAGAGTGTAGGCTTGTGGCCAGGCATGTCACTGAGCTTGTGGCTGTGGGGAACAGAGTGGCTGTCAGTGTGTGTTACTCTCCAAGCCCTAAAGCACTGGGACGGGGGTAATTGATACTACTGTGTGTGTGTAGGGGTTTGGCTCAGGTTTGCATGGCAAATGAGAAGCTCAGTCCAATAAGAGATACCCTCTTTTCAGATGGCTGCACATCCACACAAGGAACTTAAGCAAGAGCCAGCTGCATTCAAATAGATTTATGGACGTTTTATTAAGTAATTTAACCGCTGTCGTTGACTTTACTTTTTCTCTCTTTGTTGCGAACTGGTGTTGTGAGAGAGCTTTTGAAAGAAGTATTGATTTACCCAACCAGGCATAGCTCATGCATCTAAGAATCATCTATGAACGCTCTGTGTTCGATTTTGGTGGTCTTGGTTGTCTCACCATGAGATTTCAGATTAGGGGAGAATTGGGTGAAATGTGTCAGTGAGTAAATAATATAACCCCTTTAATCTGGCAATAGGCCTATGCATATATTATTAAAAAATAATAATCTGACATGCTCAAATTTTCTGAGATGTTCAGATGTGATCTTTTGTAGGGAAAGGATAGAAATTTCCCAAGAAAGTTTTTAAAAGCATTTATATAATAATAGTAATTATAATGGGCAGCAAACTTGCATGTTTTGGCCACAAATTGTTTTATTGGATATCTTCTTTTTTCTTTAGAAAGAGCCCTAGCCTACAGCTATCTGTGATAAGCAGATTTAATTTTCTAAAAACTAAAATAAAAGAAGGCTATTATAATAAAAAAATAATATAATGTTGTTAAAACAAATCATTAATGTTGAAATTGATTCAGAACATTTAACATATTTTCAGTATTAAACTTTTATCGGGCTCACTTATGAAAATAAATAGCTATTATTAATGTGTAGCTACATTATTTACATATAAACAGTGTTCTTTCCCCTCCTTTTTGCCTTGTGAAATGCATGTATTGTCTGGATTCTTTACAGTAGGAGGGAAAGAGACTGATTTGCATGTAAATGATTCCAACAACACCAGCTATTCACGGTGCTAATTAAACTAATGTAGGGACGTTGACTTGCTGACATCATGGACGCTCATTACCATTCACAAGCTCGAGTGGGCAGAGCGAACAGCGAGCCAGTGGAGTCCACGCCACGGTTCACTGAGCTCCCATAGCCTGTTATTGAGGGGAAGCGCAAGCTGTTAATGGCTTTACGCCCCGTATGCTGCTGCTGGAACTATCACGGAGAAACGCGCTGGATCTGCGGGGATACTTCGTGCTTTCACATTACTGTAGATGTTTTATCCAAAGCACCAGAGCTCGAGGCATGTCTTTCCTGGACGATACGTTTGTACGAACTAAGGCTGGTCAGTCTAGTGTTTGATAAAGACGCGCGGATTGAATCGCTGTGAACGCTTGTTTGCGGAGAAGTGAAAGTGCGCCAACAGATCGCTTTTCAGGTCGGAAATGTGTAGCGTGTGCTTATATCGATTCACGACTGGCGACATCGAACTCTCTCATCTCCGTTCACGGTAAAAGGTAAGTGTAGCCTACGTACGTGGCTCGATCTGTTACTTTAATCGGGTCTGCAGTTATCTGCGTGATGACTTTTCCCTTCGCTCTCTTGCTCGCTCGCTGCGTGATGTGGTCGAGCTATTCCGAGAAAGTTGATAGCCTTCATAGTTCATACACTACATTTTTGATGCGGGTTCCGTCACAGGCTAATGTTATGGATCCACGCACGTGCTAAAAAAATAAAACGCCTGCGAAAGACTGAATACAACTTTTCACCAGTAATCTTGTATCTTCAGTCATTGCTAGTTGACCTGTATCTGATAGTAGGATTAAGCCTTTGTTTGGTGATGTTTTGTTAACACATAAAGGGACAAAGTTGAGAATAATGTCCAGGAGAGAAAGAAAAAACAGGCAGCTGCTGCTGAATTCGTACAAGCGATTTTCTTTACCTCAATTGGCACACGCTCGCGCTTCTCGTGAGTGTAGAATCTTTTAAATCTGATATAATCGTTTAATTGGTTTACAAATATGCTCAAGAAACCAGGATGAATAGTTAACGGAGTCGGTCCAAGGTTCTCAATTCAATAACTAATTTAATCTTTTGAGAATCGTCTTTCGTGCAAGTTGAGTTGGATTGAGTCGCGATTCGCGAATCGATTAATGTACTCACAGTCACAGTGAATGTCTGTTCACACACAATGATTAAGATTATTCTCTGTGTGTATAACTATAAAGTTTTAATAATATTTCTAATTCTGAGAAAAGAAAAGTCCACACTACAGGTATTACAACAATGATAGAGAGGAAATATATTGAATCATTTTCAGAGCAATTATTTTCCTGCTGACGAAGTCAATTTAACTTTACAGACCTCAAACACGTTTAGCAGCATACACCATAACTGCAG
The DNA here is from genome assembly GCA_038021265.1 of Cyprinella venusta. NCBI lineage: Eukaryota > Metazoa > Chordata > Actinopteri > Cypriniformes > Leuciscidae > Cyprinella > Cyprinella venusta. The sequence continues at coordinate 17,879,894 of CM075879.1, forward strand.
CTGGCTCTTATAATAAACAGAATGCCATGGTCCGAATATTTCGTTATTATTTATAATGTGAATGGGTTTTGCAGCTTTTTGCAGCAATTAGCCTACTTTAATAGTCAAATTGAAGAAATTTTACAACAAAAGTACTGAATTTAAGTTTACGATCCTTTTTTGACAGTATTATCAACATGCAGAACAGTTAAAAATTCAGCTGTCAGTGACAATGTCATGAGTCATGACGCAATTACCCAAATAGAACTGAATCCGTTTTTTTAATCATTTGAAAGAACAGATTTGCAGAATGACTTTCCATCATTGTTGTGCTGCGTCACTCGCTTGCTTGTTGTCAATAAGGTGTTACTTTTGGCTGAATCCATCTTATTGTACAGCACCATTTCAATTAAATCAATATCGTTTCCTCCCTCACCACTCATCCATTTGAAGCAGCCTCCATTAAACTGATTTCGTTTTCTTCAAATAATTGATTTATTCTCCCGTCTAAGTTCATACAGTAGGTCATCAGTCACAAAGGTTGTTTTGGTTTAATTACTTGTGTCACGGTCTATATTATAAGCTTTTAAAGTCATAAAGGCTCATATATGTGACTCTAGTCTAGTATGGTCTTACTGTGAATACAGATGTTGTGTATTTTGTGTTATTGAAGTACAAACTAATTCAATGCCACAAAACAGTGCTTTGAATATGAAATTGACAGAATTATTTGTCTTTTCTTAAAAAACACCAGTGTTTAGTGTGGGAAAAGTACACACAGTTGCATATGCACAAAAGATAAGTGAGAAAAGAGGGTGAATTGGCTTTCACTAGCATCCAGCTGTGACCAGATTCACCACTGTGTGATGCCCTTTAGAAAGGTTATTTAATTCATCCGGAATGATGCCATGGAAAAGCCTTGGAGCCTCATTAGAGGCTGGAATTTTGTAAAATCTACAGCCAGTGTTTGGGATTAAAAAAGTTTTTGTAATTTTGTTGTGTTTTGTGTTGTTTTCGATAATTATTCGTTTTTTTAAAAGGTCAACCTTCCTAGTTTTAGATTTAGTTATTTTAGTTAAATTGCTAAATAAAAATAATAAAAAACATTTACATTTTTAGATTTCAAGGAACCGTTTTTATGGTTTTAGTTATAACAACCTTGGCTACTGCAGACCTGTTTCCTTTCTTATTAAATGGCAGTTGTATTAAAGATGACAATGCCACTGTTGTCTGGCAAAAGGCTATTGTTAAAAAGAATTAGATTGTCTGGTTATGGCACAGGCCTGGTTTTTAAGGGGATAAGTTTCCCTCAAGCTAGACAGAAGTCCACATCTGTTGTTGTCTGAACAATTTAAAAATGCAATGATTAACCCACAATAAGCAATTGTCCGATCAGATCATAAATCACATTTACCCCGTTCCGCTTGGATGCCTCAGGGGCATAACAACCTTCTGTGTCATCCCTAGATTACATTCCCAGTCTTCCATATTTGCTATGTAGGACAAATCCTTTCTAAAGGCTCCCAGTGCAGGCTTGTAGATCACATTGACTGGGTTTTAGCATGATGTTTGTAATGAATTCAGCATGCGTAGTTGCAACCCGGCATCCTTTTTAATTCAAATCACATTTAGATGATTGGAAGAGCATTATCGATGGACCGTGCAGTGGTATTGAGCCTGGAATTTGCAGTCTTGTGCGAAGCATGTCAAAACGTGGAACATTTCACTCAATCCTTTTTTTATGTGTGGTTAAGGACTGAGGAGGGAGTTACGGTGACCTAATTTTTGCCCAGTTCATTTATCTGGACCAGCCCAGCATCTCAGTGGATCACTTTCGGAGTCATCTTAGAAATCTCAGTTCAGCTAAAAGTTCATCCTTTCCAAAAATGCATATGCATTTATTAGTGTTCTGAGAGATGACTAGAGTGCTGGATTGCTGGAGCAATTCCTTTTTTGTTTTGTTTTCTGGCCTCCCCTTATATCTTCCGTCATGCTTTACAGAACGACTTGTCACTGTGGGAGAGAGCGGATAAGTTTCTCAACAGTGTTTGGTATTCACAGATGGCATGTTTGAGGGCCTCTATGTTCCTGTGAGTTTTCAGTATTAGTGTGAGATGTGAAGTTGCCAGTTGCCACCCTCAAGTAAAATGCAGGTGAATTGTCCTTGCTCAAGGGTGTTGGAACTGCAGAGAGACCAGCTGCATGGCCTATATATAAGTCTGCTCACCGATTACCTCCTACAGAACCTTCCATCTACTCTCTGAGTCTTTCATTTTGATTCAAAGAGATGCTTTTTAAGCTACTTGAGGTTCATGCAGGTTTCAAAGCACTTAATCCATTTATAGGTGGTTGTTGTTTCCTACATCTTAAATATTTATAAGTGAACTATTGTGTTCAAGGCAAGTGTTTCCCAACCTTTTTTGTCTAATGTACCCCCATAGCCCCTTTAGTAAATACAAGGGGCATTTACTAAAGGGGCTATGGTGGTACATTAGACATTAACGCCAAGGAATGTTCCTTTTGAGTTATATTATACTGGAATGTGATTTGGGCTCTGCCTCCATCCAATCAACAACCAATGGATTGAGCCAAGCCTCACCATACTGTTTTTGTATAATCCATTTCACTCAGTTGTACATTACAATAGGGAAGAAAAGATCCCTTGCTTGATACTTTGTTACATTTTGACTTTAATGTTATTAAAGTGGCCATTAGAATGAGACTTGAGACACTTGAGGTTGTTTGTTGTCCATCGGTATTGATCATTTTGCTGCTCATTATAGAGCCAGGCCGATATTGTTATGTGGATGGCTGATGAACCCAATTGCAGACAGCAACTGATTCTCAAAGGGGTTTATTTAAGGACAAAAACAGAAAGCAAAACCCACGAGGGGACAAAACAAGGCAGGGTAGAACACACCAGACTAGGACTTGAAACTAAGACAGGAACAACTACGACATGACAGACTCTTCTCAAATAACAGATTACTCAATGTATAACTCACAGCTTGAAACACACAACGTCAACCAAGAACCAACCCAGGACAGCAAACACAAGGGGATTAAATAGGGAACACTAATGACGAGGACAGGTGAGACTATAGACAATAATGACGACGAGGATAACAAGAGGGTGGGGTAACTTAACGAGACAACACAAGCACATGGCCCAGACAGGCCATGCGCTTGCACACAAAACATGAAGAAGGCAGAATCATGACCGATATTATCAGCCGATATTAGGTATTTTCCAAACTATCGGTATCGGTAGTTATAATGGCCGATAAATGAATATTTCAATAAAATAAAAAAATCATATTATTTTAGTTAAAACTCATAAATATCTAATGTTAGGAAAATCTGTTAATGTTTTGTTGCACGTTTTTGAAATAAAAAAATATCTGCTGATATATCGGATTTTAAAACCAACAAATATTGTATTGGTATCGGCCTTCAAAATCCTTATAGGTAGGGCTCTAGCCTATTATAGTAACTTTCCTTGAGAGCTCTAGTAGAGAATTTGTTCATAAAAAAATCCAGATGTTGAACTAGAGTGAAGTTATTTGCACTCCTTCTGGTATTTAAGACTCAGCTTGTTTGAAATATAATATCACTCTCAAGTGAATACACTGTCAGTTCTGCAAGTTTTAATAAGATATGAATTACAGTTATACAAGCGTTACATTTTCTTATTTTTAAAGGTGCCCTCTGGCATTTAAAATCAAATCATACACCATATTCCATACCAGATAGAGGCAGTATACCTCCAGAAATACATCCGCAGCCGCGCGCACTCTCATGTCTTCAAACAACACTGGCGAGCTGTGTTGCTCTGTCTCCCTCGGCCACATTAATCAAATCAATTGACACGATAGTAAAAGGTGGGAAGACCGCAGTTTCACGTGGAGCATTTGGAGATTTTTACAGATTAGAGACTAAATGAACAACATCTCAATACTAAATTATAAAGGCCGTCTCATAGACAAGCCGGTGCATTTCGACGATATGGGAAAATTAAAGCCCAGGCTATTCTAGTTTTATGGTATTCGTTTTGTTCATATTACATTTTTATCATTAGTTTTAATTAATTTGACAGACAGCATTCCCTGATGTGGACCAAGCTAGCGTCTTTCAGAGCTGCCAACTCTCACAACACTTTTCACACACTCTCACGCCACACATCAATTTTGTCATGCACAGAAAAGGACACGTAGACCGATGTCGGCTCTCAGATTCTGTTAATTTTATTACGCAATTCAAACAATAAATACAGTTTTGGTGTTTTACACGTCAGATCCCTAACGCACGTGAACCGATCATCTCTACTAGCTAATGGTAAAAGAACACGAACACTGTTGAAAGATACAGTATGTTACAACTTACCAAAATATATTCCTCATGCATAATATCAACCAATCATTTTTTTAACTCTTCCCTGAACTGAAATGTAGTAGTGGGCTGTATTTTCCACACTACTGACATCAGGTTCAAGCTGGTTGAAGTACACACACAAGCCGGGACTTACTCGTGTACAGCAGTTTGGCTGGAGGTTATGTTGCTCGCCCGCATACCCACCTCCCATGGCTGAAACTGGTATTATGACACCTGCTGGGCCGGGGCTAGTAACTTAGCATGCTAATTCAGGTTAATATCTCAGCAGCACTATAACTTGTAATTTTTTTAATAACATCATCAACTTTATTTCTTCTCATTCTTTTGATGCGTGTAGCTCATTTTTGGGATATTTTAACCTCAATTTTTACATAGGACACCTTTAAGAAATCACTTTCATTCAGTAAGGACCCGATACATTGATCAAATGTGACGTAAAGGCACTTGGAATGTTACAAAAGAATTCTGTTTAAAATAAATGTTTAATGTCGTTTAAATGTTTGTTTCACAACCGTTCAACATGATCAATGATAAGAAATGTTTATTGAGCAGTAAATAAGCATATTTGAGTGATTTCTGAAGGATCATATGACACTGAAGACTGGAGTAATGATCCTGAAAATTCAGCTTTACCATCGCAGGAATAAATTACATTTTAAAATAAAGGAAAATAGAGAACGGTTATTTTCTTTATAATTATTTTTTTTGATCAAATGAATGCAGCCTTGGTGAGAATGGGAGAGAAAATCTTACTAACCCCTAACATTTGAACTGTAGTGTAGGTTTAACAGAATCTAACCTTGTAGCCCAATGGAAGCAGTTTAGATACTCACCTGCTTATGAAACTATATTTACACACAGTTATAATCGAGCTACAGTGAGGTCTTGTGTAGTTGAGCTGAGGTCTTAATCTATTTAAGAATACATAACGCAGTGGGACATTTAATATTTGTAAGATTAAGTACTTTGCATGATTTTAAAGCAAATCCCATTCCCAAGGACACTTATAGTCTGATGAACATATGCTGGATTAACATTAGTCAGACTTAACAAAAGTCTGGAGTGGACTGATGTGATTTTAGTCAGACTAAGGTATTATTTACGTGACATTTTTAAAAAGACAAATAATTGTTTTATTTAAAATGAAATCTCACATTTAAATGCGTGTCAATGCACTTAAATCTTGTCGAGGAAATTATACCATGACTCACTCTTAATATCCTTAGGACAATTGAGGCATGATAACAGTTTTGCTGATGGCTTAAACTGAAGCAACAGAATCTTTTTTGCCTTGCTTCCATAGCAACTAGAGTTCTTTGACGTAGATGAACATCTTCTTAAGTTAACCATCTGGCCAAATGTGAAAACGTCAGTCAATCATTGTGTTGCTGGCCGGTGTCTGTCTTTGACACCTTGCAGCCTGTCAGGCCTCTGAGGTGCTAATGGGATTGGCCTTAAGTGGGCGGCTTGTTTTCCCTTCCTTTGGTCTAAGAGGTTAGTTAATCTGACCAACAGGCCGGCCTGCTTGAAAAGTGTGGTTTTTGCAGGGCTTGACGCCTGTGTCTGCTTGTCTGGACGCTAACCAGACGCTGTGTGTTTGACTGATGGAGGGTGTGTTTCATCGTGACGTGAGTCATTGGACGTGTTGTGGGTTTTTGTTGGAATCTACGGGCCTCCTCTGGTTATAACCAAATGTGGATTTGTTGATTGACAAAGTAAAAGAATAAAAAGAGAAAAGCTGGATAGGAGAGCTGCACGATTAACTGTTTAAAGATTGTGATCTCGATTCAAACACCCACACAGTTTTATTCATAAATGACACCGATTTGCCTGTTTCTATAAAACCTTTGACAAAATCACAGCGGCACATTCAAATCTGCATAGGAGCTGCCACTGAGCCATAGAGAGCATTTGTCATATATAGGTATGACACCGCTTCACAATTAGTCTTTTATGATATCAATATTTCTGTTACAATTATTCATATTATCACAGAAGTACTTGGATACAAGTTTATAGTTTAGATATTAAAACTGATGTATTCAGTAGCAATCAGATTTGAGTAAATTTCTTTATTCAAACAGATTTTTTTGACTGATAAACGTTCATTTTTAAGGTTATTGTTATCGGCCTGTTAAGAAAATTTGGCCGATATATTACAACCAATAAATAATGGATTATTTCCTATAGCTGAGACATTTCAGATGCGCACTGTTCTCCATGATGGTTGTGAATAGCTTGAAATATGATTGGAATTATTACTAAAAAAATGAAAATACAGTTAAGTGCAATGTGCTGTATAGGCTACATAATTATAATGAGAAGATTATAATTGTGCATGGGATATGGATTTAAATGGTGAGACTATTGTTTTTTTAATCAGGCCCCCAAAAACTATATATATATATATATATATATATATATATATATATATATATATTAGGGCTGTCAAACGATTAATCGCAATTAATCGCTTCCAAAATAAAAGTTTGTTTTTACATAATATATGTGGCTGCACTGTGTATAATTATTTTGTGTATATACAAATATACATGCATGTATATTTAAGAAAAAAATATTATTTATATATGAATTATTTAATTAATTATTATTTATTTATGAATTATTTTATATTGTTGATCGTACTATTTCTTGTATTGATGTCTTCTTTTTATAACTATGTATTTTATCCTTGTAAGGTGTCCTTGAGTGTCTTGAAAGGCGCCCACAAATAAAATGAATTATTTTATTATGAAGTATTTAAATTTATATATAATATAAATTATATATAAATCTATATACAGTATATACATGAAAATATTTCTTAAATATATACAAGCATGTGTGTGTATTTATACATGTAAAATAATTATAAACAGTGCACCCACATATATTATGTAAACATAAACTTTTATTTTGGATGCGATTAATCGCGATTAATCGTTTGACAGCCCTAATATATATATATATATATATATATATATATATATATATATATATATATATATATATATATATATATATTTCATATCACGATTATAGTGACCAAAATTATTGTGATTATCAATATCACAGTTTTATAAAAAAAAGAGATGAATGTGTTCACACTGCTCACACTGAAAACATTTAAAAGTTTTATATTTAATAAATCTACAAAAAACAAATGAAATAAGCAACTCTATGCATTTTTTAATGCAATTTTTTAAGCAATTTTTTAGTATATACTATGGAAGTCAATGAGACCAGAAACTGTCTGGTTACTGATATTCTTTTTAAATATCGGCTGAATACATTCGAAAACGGTAAAACCCAACTGTTTAACTCTGGGGGAGTGGTAAAATGAGCCTATTTCCAAAAAAAGTGGAATATTCTTTTAACTTGCCTTGCGTTCGTTATAAGTTAGAACAGAAGTGTCTCCCCTTATTATTTATTATACTATTATTGCATGTTCTGCAGACAGGGTGACCATCCTCGATTAAGATTCCCCCGGGACTTGTAAAAACCAAAATATGACCTGGTCCTCTTAAAAGGCTGGAAAATCTCCCGATCACGGTTACTTTCTTCCTCCAAACCAGTATTGTCCCCTACCTAATATGTATGTGTGTGTGTGTGTGTGTGTGTTATCGACTTTCAAATATAAGGAATTATCGGTATCGGCCAAAATGTTCATATCGGTGCTTCTCTAGTGCTATTGTTTTATTTACCAGTTGGTTTCTTTGCCGTTTAGGAAGATCTGTCTCCACTGTAAGTGCCCTCGTGAGGAGCATGTTGTGACCGCCATGCCTCTAGAGATGGAGAAGACCGTGACCAAGCTGATGTATGACTTCCAGAGGAACTCTACATCCGACGATGACTCCGGGTGTGCTCTGGAGGAGTATGCCTGGGTGCCGCCCGGTCTCAAACCTGAACAGGTAACACTGTTTACTGCCCTGTACCCAAATCACATTTATTCTTTCTTTCCATAGTTTAGGGTCAGAAATTGTATTTATTAAAAATAAATATATATTAAAACATTTATTCAGCAAGGATATGTTAAATTGATCAGATTTTTTTTTAGTGTGAAGAACATTTTAATAATCTAAATAAACATTCTCCAATATAAAGAAGAATTTGTGGAATGGAAAATTTTCATAGATGTTGAAGGTTGTTAAAGGAACCAATAAATAATCAATAAATAATCTTTATTTTATGTATTAAAATGTATTAATTTTTTTGAAGGATCACCTGACACTGAAGAGTTACATTTTTTCAATATATTAAAATAAAATTTATTTAAAATTGTATTTTTTTACAACATAATTTTTGATCAAATAAATGAAGCCTTGATGAGACTTCTTGCAAAATCATAAAACAATCGTACCAACCCTAAACTTTTGACCGGTTGTGAATATTTTTTTTTTTAAATAGATTGATAATAATTTCATTCTGTGTGAAATTTTGACAAGGTTTTAAACGTTTGGAAGTAAAAATACCCTTGAGATGAATGCCTCTGTATAATCACTCATTCCTGCTGCACTGATTTTTGTTACTATAGTGATGCTCTGCTTCAGAAGGTTGGTGTGTGAGGTTTATAAGGCTGGTTTAAGGAAGGTTTATATCTACTGGGTGTGTGTAGAGCACTTTACGGGTCAGTGAAATCATTTCTAGATGAACTAAAGAAAGTCTTAACGCACCAGCAAAACGGGTCAATAAGTAATAAAGCACCTCCACCATCTACAACGGCTTTCCGCCATATTGTATCTCTGGTGGTCACGTGATGTGCTTCTGATCAGCTCACATTTCCCAGACTGAACGATCCTATCTAGGAAAGATAATGTAATTGATGGTTGACGTTAGCCATATATTATGAAGCCTTTTTATCATCTCTTGTTTATTATAAATACTTGATAAAAATGATGGGAGCCAGTGTATATAGTAGAATAATCTCCTTTAGATATTCTTTATATATTCTCTAGGCTGTATTCCAAGAGCCCTTGGTTTGTAGTGGCTCTGGTTTAAGTCAATACCAACAGTTTTGCAGCATTAAGGCAGATGGATGGGAGGAAGTTGCTGGGATACAAGAACTCGGTGTCCATGCATGTTATTAGCAAGCTATTAATTATGCCTCTCTCTGTGCTTTGAAAGCTGGTGTCTGCAGTTTCACCCAGAGACAGTGATTACCTCAGGCCATGACAAATTAGCTTTGCTTAGACATAGAGTGGAAATTTAGGCCATCCACATCCATAATAAGATAAGATGGCAGATCCCTGCTTTGCATTTCAGAACATTTGGGTTCTGGTTTAGAACAAGAAATCTGGGTTCGCTTTATTTAAAAAAAAAAAAACACACACACACACACACACACACACACATTGTGTTGAGTATAAGTAATGTTGTTCCTACATGTCTACTAACTCTTTTAGTTGACTGGTTGAGTTAGAGTTATAAGTTGACATGTCGTTGCAAAGTTACTAGAATGTTTGTTGGAGAATCATCACAATAAAGAGTTAGCAGATATTAAACAGACCATCTACCAAGACTTTAATGAGAGTTAGTTGTAGTTACTAATAGTCCACAGAATGTTCATAAGGGACCATCAAGTGCATGAACACATGATTTGCTGTAGCTGAGGTATTTAGAAACTGATTATTTTAGCTGCATGGGCAAACTTTTAAATAATTCTCGGATTCGTTTGAAAGATTCAATGCCTTGCAAAGTCATTATCCACCAAATATGTTTGACAAGACACCGGCGTTGTTTGTTTCCAAAATCTCTGAGACATGCTTATGTGAGTGAATTAGTGGCGTAATCCAATTGTCTGTTTTTAGAAATGTAATGGTCCATCATTTTGAGTCCGCTAAGCAGATCCAGATACACATGTCACAAAACATGTTGAATACAAATGACTCTGAACTGGTTCGTTTTAGTGAATCAAGAATACTTCGTAAACCTTGTAGTCTGATTTACAATCAGTTGACTCTGTATGAACAATGCAGATTGTTTCAAAGTAATGCAACAAAGTTTGTTTCTAGAAGAAAGTAGCATCATAATCCAGCTGAAGTTCAGTGATGGTTAATTTTTGTTGTAAAAAAGTTATTAGTTCATTTATATATAGAGCTGCTCTGGAGAAAACCATGATGTCATTGTCCAGCTCAGTTCAGTTCTCATATGGTGTCAATGCTGGCAGATCAGTAATATTGTTGTTGAATATTAAATGTCCTCAACTAAGCAAGCCAAAAGCCAATGGCAGCAAAGGTGGAAAAAGGTGAAAAAGGTGCCAGTGGCAAAGTGAACAAACAGTAAATGATTATGAATCAGGCAGCATTATAGGTCACAAGTAATATTGGATTGGAATATTCAGAATATTTGTCCAGTTATCCATCTCATTGTACTTAATTTCTGTAATTACACATATAATTACACTGGTGTTGACCCTTCCATTAACCCTTAACCCTAACCACCAAACCTGTCCCTAACTTACCCGTGTTCTACCTTAATAGCAGCAACCACCTTTGTGAGCCAGTTCTTTTAATGTATTTGTTTTTTCTTCAACTAATTATGGTGCGTATTTACTGTGTCATCCAGTGTCTGCTATGTCTCCTTTTTCTGTTCAATGGAAAACAGCTGTTTGGGCTCTGGTTGGTTTGCCCTCAAATCAAGAGCATTTGCATTTTCTTCACCCTCTCTCTCTGTCTGGCGCAAAATGCAGTTGCCAGATCCCTTGACACTGGGGCGGGTTGCCAGATCCCTTCCTGCTGATTATAGTTATTTCCACAAGCTGTTCCTCTGTGTGAGTGCTTTGGGCTCTGGGTCCATGTCCTTCTGATCGCTGCGTTACAACAGTTCTTTTGCTGGCCATTGGAGTGTGTTATTGTTGGATGTCTCCACTGTAATTTACCAGGACCAGACCACAGTTGGTGTTTCATGTAATTTTTCAACTATCCCAAAAGAACCTCTGCACGAGCCCTTCAGAAACCCCTTGCTGACACTGTGCCGGCCAACACAAGCAACGGAAGAGCAATCAGCTCGTTTAAAGAGACAGCTCCATATTACAACGAGGCATTAAACACCAGACATGGATGGAGCTCTGAAAACAGATCCCACACGTTACAGAAGAAGCTGATCATTTTGTTTTAGACCGTATCCCAAATGTTCCCTGGCTCTTGTAAAACACATTTTGATGGGACGCTGATATAAGCAGTATTTCATCTCTGTCTTTCTTTACGCATCACTGGTTCACACACTGCTCGGTAAAAACACAATGTAAAGTAATATGACATTCATGTCTTTCTTTAAAGCTACACTCTGTGATTTTTACTTACATCATTTCTACCCCCATCATCCAGGGAATATTAGTTTCTGTTCCTCTCAATTCTGATTTTGTTTTAACTTCTACGGTGGCCAATTTAGTCCAAGATTAACATGGCTTCCAGTTCGACCTCGTCCATGAGTGTTAACTGAATCGTAAACACGAAAGGCGAAGCCTGAATTAACGGGTATGTCCCTCTTTGGTTAATGTACTTTCAAGATTGCGGGGCAACATGGCGACCGACATTAGATCCCCTTACCCGTATGTATTTTCAATGGCATATTATACACTCGCGAGAATACTTTATTACTTGAAATAAGTAAATATACATTAATAAGCACATATATTTTTGAAAGAACTAAGTTTTTTTTGGCTAAGAATAAACTAAAGGAGTTACACAGTGTAGCTTTAAAGCTGAATGTTATTTTTGCACCCCTAGTGACACCAACTGGAACTGCAATCTGTTTCAATTAAAAGTACGATTCGTATTTCAGTAGAATTATTAGATTTTGCAGTTGTATCAATTGCTGTGAAATGTCATGTGAAATAGCAACTGATATTTTAGTATTCGATGACAACTATAATTCTAAAAATGGGGTGTAGTAGGCTATATATTTTTTCAACTTTCTTAGAAAACAGTAATTGTTTTTGCAGTGTTTTTTTAAATAATTAATATATTTAGTATTTAATAATATTTTGAATGAGTTTTTTTATTATAAAATGTTTTATTTAATTAAAATTTAATTATATATATATATATATATATATACATAACTTTAATTCTAGTATTTTTGATTTTGTAATATTAATACTTTCCAGTTTTTGTGTACGTTGTTTCAGTTTAAATTAACCTAATTTATTAAATTTTATTTTCACTTCATTTCATTTAACAAAAGCTATTTATTATTATTATTTTTTTGTTATAATAACACCGTTTTTGCAGGTTTGTTCAGACAGTGAAAGCGCTGCTTGCTTAGGCTTTATTTCATTACAGTTTCTCAGCTGTATTCAGCGCTGTTTCTTATTCCTGGTTGTTTATATGGTATGGCGACAGAGGCAGATGGTCCCTGCTTTATATCAGATTAAGCCATTAGGCCATCATATCTGTGTAATAGGTTTGGACGAGTGGTCTGAGGATGCAGAACCTTATTATGGCTCCTGCTAAGTCTGGATTCTTCACTGGCTTGTTTGCGTTCCAAAAAGTACATCAGCCACGAGTCAACAGTCAATTATATTATTGTGTAATGTGGACTCGTGCTCTCATTACTTGGCCAATTCTAAAATGAAATGTGTGATGTAATTACACTTAAATTTCATTATGTTGATTAGACAACTGTGAAAATGATAATGTCCATTTTAATTCAAAAATGTAAAGCTACGGTTAATTAAGCTGGGATGAGATCTGGACAAGCATTCTTATCATCTTGAGATAAAGGGTCCTCCATTTAAACATGTCAGGGGGGGAAGAAGGGGCCGATTCCATTAACTCGTACATTGCTCATCCATAAATCACTCTGATTGTTATAGCTGTGTGTGTGAAAGGTGAGGACCTTGGGCAAAATAAGGGGGAAGGGGTTAAGACTAAAACAGGGATATAGAAATTCCACCCCTGTGTTCGTGATTGTCTCACCCAAGTGTTTGATTTAACAAACCATGTGAAAACAAGACTCGGTGGCCCTAAATATGATTAATGTTTTATCATATATATTTATTTACTTTAATAATGCTAAAAATATGTATTCACCCCTGTGTTTGTGACTTGCAAAACTGCAAAAACCTGCTGATCCTTTATTTGATAAAATATGTTATTATTATTATTAAAATGCTTCAGTTTACTAGCAATAGTCGCATCAAAGAAATCACACCCCCTGCATTTGTGATTTTGGCACCAATTACTTGCCGTTTTATTTATTTGCTTGCATGAAATCACCCCTCAAGTTTGTGACTTCAAACCATTTGAAAACAAGATTTTGTCCCACTCAAACCTGTTTTTGCAAAATTTCCTTTATGCATTTAAACGATAATAATACATAATGATTATTATTATTATTTTTATTTAATTTTACTATCATGAATTGAAGTAATTCAGAGCTGCTATTGTTCTCAATGTCATTCCAGGTACATCAGTATTACAGCTCTTTGCCGGAGGATAAAGTGCCATACGTGAACAGTCCTGGGGAGAAGCATCGCATCAAACAGCTTCTGCATCAGCTTCCCCCACACGACAATGAGGTAAGATCAGCTTGGGCTCTTGCACGAAAAGGTCACCTCTCAAAAAGCATGTATGTTTGTGTGTGCCATTATTTTTCACACGTGTCTGTCCATGTTTACGTGACAGCACTGACCTGAGCTCTTGTTGTGCAGGTGCGATACTGTAACAGTCTGGATGATGAGGAAAAACGAGAGCTGAAGCTCTTTAGCAACCAGAGGAAGAGGGAGAACCTGGGCCGCGGTAACGTCAGGCCCTTCCCGGTGACCATGACTGGAGCTATCTGTGAACAGGTGTGCAAAGTGTTTAGTTGTGTGTGTGGCATTTAAATGAATCATAGTTTGGAGTGGAGGGTGTTGTGGCCACAGGAAGATATCAGCTTCAGGTTCATTGAAACTGGTAGTTTTGTTCTTAGCCGCTTGTTTTCATTGTCGTTTTTAAAGGGATACTCCACTTGTTTTGGCAATAGGCTCATTTTACCACCCCTCCAGAGTTAAACAGTTGGGTTATGCCGTTTCTCAATGTATTTTTTTGATATTTAGAAGAATATCAGTAACCAGACCAGTTTCTGGTCTCATTGACTTCCTATAGTATATTTCTTTCCTACTATGGAAGTCAATGAGACCAGAAACTGTCTGGTAACTGATATTCTTCTAAATATCAGAAAATCGGCTGAATGGATTTGAAAACGGTAAAACTCAACTGTTTAACTCTGGGGGAGTGGTAAAATTAGCCTATTTAAAAAAAAAAGTGGAGTATCCCTTTAAGGCTTCCTCTATAAGTTTTATGTGTACGTTCACCTGGGATGTCATGTTAGTGCCAGTAAGTGAATGAGAGCTGAATCTAAGCTGGATAAGCATGTCTGTGACCACCTGCCTTGTTTCTCTCCCCTTCTGTTACCTCTCAGGAACAGATGCCACACTGACACAGTTGGGCTTTTTATTTGGTGCATTTTTTTAATTCTGTGACACTCTTAAAGATATAAGCCCCCATTTAGCTCCCAGTGCTGTTGAAAAGATGCAGTTTTCCCGATAAATATTGGTCTCGAAGGTGGCGGCCATGCATCTGCCTGGACCATTAAACATTTGCTGACTCTCCACATAATGCAAGATATTGTGAAATGCTGAACGAGGCCTTTAATGAAAAAAAAAAACAGCAAATGTCAGCTGTTTCTATATATATATATATATATATATATGTGTGTGTGTGTGTGTATTAGGGCTGTCAAACGATTAATCGCAATTAATCGCATCCAAAATAAAAGTTTTTGTTTACATAATATATATGGGTGCACTTTTTATACTTATTTTTAATAATTTTATACATATAAATACTGTATATAGATGTATATATATTTTTTATTATATATAAATATTGATATTCTATACATAAATAATATTTTTTTCTGAAATATACATGCTTGTTGTGTGTGTATTTATATTTTTGACAGCCCTAATAAATAATTAAAAAAATAATTAAAAAAAAATATATATATATATATATATATATACAGCCAGATGGAATATGATGGCCACTTCATATGCAAAAAAAATATGCACACTTACAAATGCACACTTTGGTAATTGTAAAGAAATTAATACTTTTATTCAGCAAGGATGCATTAATTTCATCATCAGTAACAGGAAAGACAATTATAATGCTAAAAATGATTTCCGTTTCAAATAAAGACCATCAAAGAATCCTGAAAAACATGCATCACAGCTAGCAAAAAAATATTAAGCTGCACAACTCTTTTCAACATTTATAATAATAATAGAAATATTTCTTAAGCACCAAATTATCATATAACAATGATTTCTGAAGGATCATGTGACACTGTAGTGTCTCCTTCCTTAGTAAACTCCTTCCTTAAGCATGTATATTAAAATTGTATATTTTAGTTTTTATATCTAATCATTTGGTGGACAACTAGTCGATCTGTAAACACATCTGTTCATAATTGGAGTCTCAAGATAATGAGTATTGATTTAATCTTGTACCCTGCTGCTAGATGACCTATAAATGTCAACAAGACTCTTTTTAACCCTTTAACTCTCTCACGTTTTTAGTGTGGGGGGCAGATAAACGGAGGTGACATCGCCGTCTTTGCATCGCGTGCGGGCCACGGGGTGTGCTGGCACCCACAATGCTTTGTGTGCAGCATGTGTGATGAGCTGCTGGTGGATCTTATCTACTTCTACCAGGACGGGAAGATCTTCTGTGGTCGCCACCATGCTGAAAGACTCAAACCTCGATGTTCGGCCTGTGATGAGGTACTCTCACCCTGCTATTACAACATATGAACCTCTTAACATTAATATGTATCTTATACGTGATAATTAACCATGGCTGCCTAAAGTAAACCTGCAGATATTTGGAATATAGTCATTTTTAAGTAAAATAAAAATGCTAAATGGCACAAAACATTTTGAATTTGAAAGATTTTTTTAAAGGAAATGAGGTTAACATTGAGGAAATTTCATCATCTTAAAGGGATACTCCACTTTTTTTTTGGAAATAGGCTCATTTTACAACTCCTCCAGAGTTAAACAGTTGAGTTTTACTGTTTTCGAATCCATTCAGCCGATTTTCTGATATTTAGAAGAATATCAGTAACCAGACAGTTTCTGGTCTCATTGACTTCCATAGTTTATATTTTTTCCCACTATGGAAGTCAATGAGACCAGAAACTGTCTGGTTACTGATGTGTTTCTAAATATCAGAAAATTGGCCGAATGCATTTGAAAATGGTGCAACTCAACTGTTTAACTCTGGCGGAGTGGTAAAATGAGCCTATTTCCAAAAAGTGGAGTATCCCTTTAAGACGTGGTCACATTAGCAAAGCTTCTCACAGGTCCATTGTCAAACTCAATAGTGTAGCGATACTTGAAGCACCGCTTACTCAGAGGTCACTTCCAAATCAAGCAGCTTTATATTTGTTGCAGTTAAAAGTAATTCCGATGTGAAATCCATATAGGGAATTTTTTTTCACTGTATGGATTCCTATTGAGAGGACTGCATTTAAATGTGGTCACGTATACCATTGTTCGCGAAAAAAAAAAAAAAAAAAAAAATCCAATCATCCCAATAGGAATCCATGTGATCGGGAGTTTTCGAAAAAGTTCCCCTTGCAGGGTTTTCTCATTTTCAAGATCACGTGAATTTGCCACATTTTATCCGACAGAAAACTGCTAGGTTTAAAATGAATTTTCTGTCTGCAACATCTTTAAGCTATCGACAGTAGACAATGGACCTTTGTTCGTTGCACTTTCAGTAATGTGACCGCAACTTTTCGCTGTCAATGTAACCGCTCTCTAAGGTGCACAAGAAAAACGAACGCTTAAAATTGTCAAATGCAATCAAAACGGAGGTGTCTCTCATTGTGCAGTTAAAGATTAAACTGAATGAGCCTTGTTTTTCTAGTTCCGATTTTATGCAAAGACAGCTGAGTACATTGCATGATTACCATGGTTACAGAACTTCATCTCTATAGTGATAATGGAGTTACTGCTGTGCTGCAGCTCAGTCTGTTGCCTCAGTAGAGCCTTTAGCTTCAGTCCTGTCACTTCCACTGCAGAAAAATGATCTCTCGTGTCTCTGCTTCTGTCTCTTAGATCATTTTTTCAGATGAGTGCACAGAGGCAGAGGGCAGGCACTGGCACATGAAGCACTTTTGCTGTTTCGAGTGCGAGACGGTTCTGGGCGGCCAGCGTTACATCATGAAAGAGGGCCGGCCATACTGCTGCACCTGCTTTGAGTCCCTGTACGCCGAGTACTGCGACTCCTGTGGGGAACACATCGGTAAGAGCCCATCTATCAGTGCCGACCTGGAATCCCCTCAGCGTCCACATGCGGCCGGTCCGCTTTGCTCTCGCAGAAATCGCACCGTAGCAAATGCCAAGAGACGACTGACCTGCTTTTTGTCCATCGTTAAGATATTAAACGCAAAGAGCTTGCAAGTTGATAGTTTAGTCTGGCATTCACATTCAGCGTTTTGGCTGCTTGGTTTGTAGAAATTCAATCCGGAATTACTTTCCACACAGGATCACAGAAAGTAATTTCATGAAACTGATTATAAACAGGAAGCATCAGTGCGGGTTTTCAAAACAGATGTTGTCCATTAGAGCGCGGCTGCTTTAGAGCTGTGATTAAAATCGAATGTATTTCTGCAAAATGTGGCACACCGTATAATCACATTCTCCAAACACGTCTACACCTCTCGAGAAGATACGATCCCTCAATGACATCTTTGTTCTGCATTTGTTTACTTTAAGTAGCTGTCGTTTAAAATCCACTCGGTTTTAATCTTATGCAACTATAACGTGCATTACAATGTTCACACAGTGCTGTTAAGTGCTCCATGTCATGTCTAAAGGATTACTCTCTTGTGCGTTTGCTGCAATGCAATAGAGAAGTCAGTGACATGATGCTAATTTTATTTCGTCCTACCTTTTTTTTAAAAAAATACACTAACTGCAAGTCATATGGACAGTTGAATTAAGCTCTTCTTGGGTGGGTTTAATTTCTGTATTAAGCTTAATTTATTAGAAAAAGTTTTAAAAAGTTCTTTACTGCTAATATATTAGTTTTTTTTTTTTTTTTGCTTAACTTCAACTGCTTAAAACTTTTGCAAACCATTAGGAACGGTCAAAAAAGCGTAGGTATTAAGATGCGTTTCATATCAATCGGATCATAAGTAGATGAGGGAGACACATAGCTGTTTACACCTGGTGTTTACACCTTGGATACTCAATTTTTTTGGAAATGGGCTCATTTTACAACTCCCCCAGAGTTAAACAGTTGAGTTTGACCATTTTTGAATGGATTCAGCTGATTTTCTGATATTGAGAAAAATATCAGTTACCAGACAGTTTCTGGTCTCATTGACTTCCATAGTAGGAAAAAAAAATATACTATGGAAGTCAATGAGACTAGAAACTGTCTGGTGACTGATATTCTTTTAAATATCAGAAAATTGGCTGAATTGATTCAAAAATGGTAAAACTCAACTGTTTAACTCTGGGGGAGTTGTAAAATGAGCCTATTTCCAAAAAAAGTGGAGTCTCCCTTTAACTCCGTCTCTTTTGTCCGCTTTCGACCACTTCTGTCCTGATTTCTTCAAAGGGAGGGTAAATGAATGGGTTTTTTTCAAATCGTTCTATCTAATGTAGGAAATAAGATCACGCAATCTAAATAGGAACGCAACGGGAGACAACAGGAAAAAAAGGAGAGTAACAGCTTTCGTTTCTGCTCTGACATCCGCAAGACCAGGCGAACGTGGTGAGAACATTGTTCTTGGTATGTTTTTCAAACCAAATTTAGGTATTCAGCCAACAAAGTTGTTCCCGTGTGGCTAGCACACTTCTCATAATGTTTTCTCATTAGGTCAGTAGGCGTAGAGCAGGTGGACTCTAGTGGCTGTTCGAATGCGTTCAACCACATGAGCGTGTTTACTCTACGAAAGCAATCCAGTTGAATGCGTTTTCGGCAACCTCTGGAAGTGGTTGACAGTGGACAAGCTCAAAACATTAGTTTGAGACCCGGTTTGCACCTGTCTTTAGCGTCCGATCAACCAAAACACATCTTTATACCAGTTCTAAACAGGGCCTTAGTAAAAACTGCATTTTAACGTAAAAATGTATTTGAAAAATGTAGCTAGCATGAATTCTAAGAGTATGAGTATGTTTTAAACTAGATGGCTTTTCCTTTTCTGACCCATAGTTTATTTAATTTTTGTAAATGGGTGCTTGTGACCTGTGTGTAATGGATGTCCTCTTATTGTGCAGGGATTGACCAGGGTCAGATGACATATGATGGCCAGCATTGGCATGCCACCGAGGCCTGTTTTAGCTGTGCTCGTTGTAAGAAGTCCCTGCTCGGTCGTCCTTTTCTACCCAAGCAGGGTCAGATCTTCTGCTCTCGGGCATGTAGCATTGGCGAGGACCAAAACGGCTCCGATTCGTCAGATTCTGCATTCCAGAGCGCCCGTTCACGTGAGGCCCGGCGCAGCAGCTCCAAATCCAACAAGAGCAATAATGGTGGTAGTGGCGGAGATGGGAACCAGGGAGAGAAAGGTTCAGCTGGGCGTTACTCTGCAGATGTTGACCCACTTTCCCTGCAAATGGATTTGCTTAGTTTGTCCAGTCAAACGCCCAGCCTGAACAGAGAATCTCCATCCTGGAAGACGCAGGCGGAGATGTATGGGTACGAGAGCCGTAATGAACTCTCTTCAAACCCTCTTCATTTGCTCAGTCAGTGCAACATCCGGACTTCCTATTCCTCAAATCTGTCCCCTGGTCACCCAGCAGATCCAAGGCCTAAAGAGCCTGTCGCGTCCAAGAGACCCCCTGTATCTGCTCTCAAAGGACAGTCTTTGAATGAGAACTGGTTCCAACCGGGACCAGAGGACTATTACCAACCTGCACTGCGATCACAGACGAGCTTTAATGAGGTGCCGCACAACGGCTTCATGGATAAGCGCTCAGTGAGCCTGCATGTGTTCCAGAGGGAGAAGGAGAAGGATGTTGGACCACAGATGGGCCGTAGCAGGAACCCAATTAGTGCACTTGGTTTTAGCGAACAGCTCACACCACTGGAGCAGACGCCACATGGCTCTATGGAGTCACTGGCTCTATCTAATGCTACAGGTATTTTATTATTTATTTCTTATTATTGAATTTTTTACTCTACCAATCCAAAGTTTGAGTTTTTGGTTATTAAGGTTTTTATTTTTGAAAGATGTCTCTTATGCTCACCAAGGCTGTAATTATTTGAGAAAAAAATACAGTAAAAAAAGAAAACGTAATGTTGTTAAATATTATTATAATTTAAAATAAGTATATTATATTTTATCATATTTCGAAATGAATTTTCAGCATCATTACTCCAGTCTTCAGTGTCACATGATCCTTCAGAAATCACTCTAAAGGCCCGTACACATGGCGCACGTTATTCGCCAGCGTTTTTTGTGTTCACACCCAAGCGATTTTTGCTGACGATGAGTTGAGTGAACATGCAAATTCATTCCCTGACATTAGATGGCGCCCATTTGCTCTGCACTACCACTCGATAACAGTTCTCTTTTATCAAGATTTTTGTATAGTCGCAGTCGGGTTTGTCACATAGTTCTTTATGTTCTAACACCAACGAGACCAGCAGATCTACATTCATCTTGCCTTGCATCTTCCTCATCTTATTTCTTCCTGGCTGTGTAGACGGGGACGCTACTTGGCGTATGTCTTCTTCTCCATTCCGTTTGTGTGCTCGGCAAGACCGTTTTGTGTTTGAGCGCCCCCAAGTTGTGTTTTACTGTAACTTCAGAAGTTCCAAACACGTGAGCAAAAGTGACAATCTCATTAGTCGGATAGTTTTTGAAACGGTGCGTCAAACTAAAAAAAACGAACCCAAGGCGTTTTTTTTTTTAAATTACGCTTTTTACACATCTGTGTGCACACTCACATTGGCGCCTTTTGTTTAGTCATGAGGCGTTAAGCGTCAGCGAATAACTCACACTAAATTCGTCCCAGTGTGAACATGCCTTAATATGATGATTTGGTGCTCAGGAAAGTTGCTGTTGTGCTGCTTAATATTTTTGTGGAAACCTTGATGCTTTAAAAGTCCCTGTAAAGTCAATTCTACAATAAAGTTCTAAACACATTATAAGTGTTACATATGTATTGCTAAAACATATTACAAAGTCTGTGAACTGTGAAGTACTGAAATGTGGAGTTAGACCGTTAAACAGTTTTTCACCATTGCAATTTTACGGATTGTTTGGGCGGGGCTAAAACAGGGCTCCGTGACGCACTGGAACCCATGAGCTGCTGGACACCCCCCTATTTGATGACGCACAGAGTCTGATCTCTCCCCTAACACGCAGTCAATAACAATCCCCGAGCACATTCGCATTCACCGCTCAATCGCGAGTGACTGTCAGTACTATTAGTTACTACAGCTGAGCCTACAGTTTTCTAGCTAGCTATGCCTTCGACACAGACATGCATGGGCTACTACCTGGATGCGATCATGTACAAAACGGATCGGTATCTTCATTTAAATTCTCTTAAAAACGATCACATCAAGAAGAGGTTTTTAGAGAGCGTACCTTTTTTTAGGTTTTTAGAGGTTTTTAGAGAGCGTACCTGCGTACCTTGATAAAGAAGAGCTGAGGATCACCGCCAACACCTGCCTCTGTAGTGATCATTTTACACTGGATAGTTTCTAACTTTCCTCAGAGACAACTGGGATTCACTGATAATCCACTGTTACTGGTGAACGGGGCTGAAACAACTATCTCCCGTGGTTTCAGCACAGCCAGCGGACATGCCCCCAGCATTTGAGAACAGAGATAACTGCTCATTTTATCAAGAGTTTGATTTTATGTACTTGCCGGCTTTTTTTATCACTCAAATTTGGCTGGGTGGCTAATAACACATTTTTCTGTGGTGTGACAAACTCAGAACACGTACTTAATTTTGACTTTACAGGGACTTTAAGTTTAAAAAAAAAAAAAATCACACACCCCAAACTGAAATTCTATTTATATTTTGATTGAACACTAAAAATGTTAAGAGTGCTTGCCTTTGCAATTACTATTGTTCATTCTTGGAATTCTTGGGGTTCATTCTAGTTTATTATTTTTCCAACTTTTTCGTGTACTGTCACTCAGTGCATAAGGCAAGACAATATTACAGCTGTCTTGCATGTTTTATGTCTACAGGCACCTCTGCAGATGGCGGCAGTAAACGTCAGGAGCACTTGTCTCGCTTTTCAATGCCAGACTTGAGCAAAGATTCCGGCATGAACGTGTCTGAAAAGAGCAACATGGGCACCCTCAACTCCTCCGTGCAGTTCCACAGCTCTGAATCTCTGCGTAGCCTGAACTCCGCACAGCACTACCTGGAGCTCCAAGCCCCGGTTCAAGTCAAATACCCTGTGCAATACTCCCATGAACCTCCTGGAATGAATGCTTTGCCGCCTGGGTTTGCCTATCAGGAGGAGGATTGCGCAAGTTTGGTTAGCAACGCCAACAATGCGCGTCTACCACCCATGAGTGAGCGGACCCACCGTCGAAGCATCGACCGCGAAGAGCCACGGCGTCGACACCACCACCATCATTCTCGCCGCTCCAGGCGTTCCCGTTCGGAAAACGCACTTAACCTCGCTGCCGAGCGGCGCCCAGCTCCGAAACGATCGCAACTTCATGTTCGTGAGGATTATGACCAGTTCCCTCCGCCCCGTGGGTCACGGGACCTCTACGGTGGTGGAAGTGGCAGGCTGAGACAGCAGCCTTTCAGACCTTGTCCTCGGACAACCTCCGACCTCACGCTTCAAAACCCTGCGCTACACCGACACCAGGGCCCTTATTCATGGGACCAGTACGATTACGATGACGATTGGTGCTCGACCTGTTCCTCATCTTCCGAGTCAGAAGATGAAGGGTATTTTCTTGGTGAGCCAATTCCCAGACCGGTCCAGCTGAGGTACATGACCAGCGAAGAGCTGCTACGCAAATACAACTCTTCAGGACTTGGCGCGACCGGTCAGTTCGGGAGCCGAGGACAGTTACACACGCGCAAACGTAGGAAAAGTAAGAACTGCATTATCTCTTAAGAGTCACACCTGCTGCATCACGCACAACCTTGCACAAGATTTTTCCCGTCAATATAGTTTGAAAGGCTTTTCGGTGTTGTGAGGCTATCAGTGAATTATACGCAGTAATTTCGTTTTTTGTTCATGGCTCAATTGCATATGCATGCTTTCCCATGTGATATTTACAAATTATTCTGGATGTTACACTTTTTAGGGACGACTTTAAGCCGCAGCACTGTTGCCACATTTGTTAACACTAATGTGCAATTTTCCGTAATGTAATCCATTCAGGCACAGTAATGTTTTTTTGTATGGTGTTTGCTTTGGGCTGAAAATCCCATTAATAAGATGTATATAGGCAACTGAATGAAGAAATTTACTAAGTTAAGGATGTAATGTAAATTATCTGTAAATGATGTACCACATATTTTTATATTTTGTATCAATAGAACCATTTATGTACTAAGCAAAATGTAGAGAAAATAGTAAAGGCATGCACGTTAATTTGCTGATTTTTGTCCTGTATTAGAAATTAAAGAGTATTTCTGTGAGAAATTTGATTGACAGCTCTTGATTCTTCATCATCAGAGCATTCTGTGATCTCTGACTCAGATGAGACACCAACGCACTTTCCATCTGTTCAATGTATCAATGCAAAAGACCACAGAGCAACGAAGGATCCAAATGGCTGGCCTCGCTTACTGATTCACCTCATTGCTAATGACTGCTTATAAAAATTCAAGGATTAGTTTCGATCTTCATCTCCAACTTGGGATTTTAAAAGTGTGGAAATGTTTTTTCATCTCCAACTCAAGCTTTGCTCTGTTTAGATTCTAAACCATCATTGTCAGTAATGCTGCTGTTTAAGCAATAAGATTTGAGACTGCCATTTTACACACACAGAGATTCAGAATGATATTGCCATTGCACAACCTCTGACCTTTACGCTTCAAAATTGCTAGCTACATGATTTTCAGATATTTATTCATAAACCATGACCACAGTCCCATGTGCTATAGATCTGAAAATGTATCTGAACTTGTTTAAAAGTGGCAAAGAGTTAATGTCCCCGACAGACCAGAAACATGAGATCCTTTGCGCTACTGTCTGAGGAATTTTTGTCTTCGTATGTACTTAATAGTGGTCAGAGAGTCTTGAAAGAAAGTTTAAATGGTGCTCTGGTATAACCATCTGCATAAACTTGATCTACATTAGTTTTTCTTCCTGTTCTATCTCTCTTTCTGTTTCCTCTCCTTTACCTCAGAGAATGATTAATTGGCAAACCTTATAATAGTTATAAAAAAGTATTCCAACCAAATATATGATGTATATCTTAACCTGCAGTAAACTGTTGACTACGATAGGTTCATTGAGTCACCATAAAAATGATGAACGAATCATTTGATTAATTGAAAAAGAGTTAAAGTTCGATTCATTCACGAGTCGGATCTCGATACTCGGCCTTTGGAGCTTTAAAGTTGGTGCTAGGCCTATGAGGCTAAAAAAGTAAAATGACGTCTAAACGTTTTCCAAAGTGGACCATTTAGGCTGCTTCATTAAAAACGTGACATTTAGACGTTTTGTTTCAGCATGGATCGAGGCAAATGAATCCTTTTCACCTTTAAAATAATAAATGTTTTTTGCATTTTAAACAATAGACAATTTCTCAGTGATCGTCAATAAAACAAAATTCCATTTTCTCAGTTTAATGAAAACCAATAGGTCGTTATGGTAAGGTTAAGTGTAAGTTTCACGTTTAAGGAGGTTAAACTGTGACATCTATACGTTTTCCAAAGTGGACCAACGAGATTAGTTCATGTCTTGTCGTGATACCGGGTTGGAGAAATGTTGTTTTGGCCACTTTGTTTGATATCACAACAATTTAACACAACAATTTAACGTAAGCAAGAATTGGATTTGAACTCACGTCTTCTTGATTAGAGCCCAACACTTTATCAACTGAGCCACTGAGTCTGTTGAGTTCAAGGGTGTATTAGATGGGTTTTTTATTGCGGATTTGGTTTTATTTGTTGGATAAATAAATATAGAAATATAATTTGACACAAGAGGGCAGTATAGCCCTATTTATGGTTTTGAGTTTAAACAATCACTATCAGTTAAACCGTGACATCTACACGTTTTCCAAAGTGGACCAACGTGATTATTTCACGTCTTGTCGTGATACCGGTTGGGCACTGAAGTTACAGAAGTTTCTTCCCGTTGCTAAGCAACGGAACTAGGTAGAGTATTTAAAAGCTTTTGGTTA
The DNA here is from genome assembly GCA_038021265.1 of Cyprinella venusta. NCBI lineage: Eukaryota > Metazoa > Chordata > Actinopteri > Cypriniformes > Leuciscidae > Cyprinella > Cyprinella venusta. The sequence continues at coordinate 17,905,619 of CM075879.1, forward strand.
ACTTAAAGTCGATGTAATACATTTTAGCGTACCTTTTGCTTAAATGAGGAGCTGGGGGACGCTGGAAAAATAGACATTTTATTCATTAGGCTGCTTCATTAAAAACGTGACATTTAGACGTTTTCTTCGGCATGGATCACGGCAAATGAATCCTTTTCACCTTGAAAATAATAAATGTTTTTTTTTTGCATTTTAAATAATAGAACATTTCTCAGTGATCATAAATAAAACAAAATTCCAATTTTCTCGGTTTAATGAAAAACCAATAGGTCGTTATGGCAGAGGCGATTGCGTGTAGAATAGGTCAACATCCCGGGTACCTCTCCACTGGAGCGTGTTAACGCAAACGTGTAAGTTTTACGTTTGAGGGGGTTAAACTGTGACATCTACACTTTTTCCAAAGTGGACCATTTAGGCTGCTTCATTAAAAACGTGACATTTAGACGTTTTGTTTCAGTGTGAATCGAGGCAAATGAATCCTTTTCACCTTGAAAATAATAAATCGTCCCCTTGGAATTATAAGGTTCTATCTGCGTTCTGAGCAGTTTTGAGATATTGAGCTTCAAAGTTTTTGCATTACATATAGGAAAATTTATATGGGGAACAAGTTTCATTCAAACATGAAAATAACAGTGTAGAGAATTGAGGCGAATCAAACACAGAATAATCAAATTCATCTCTCATGGAAGGATCCAGGTCTTCAGTTCCTGAAGCTCACATTCCATTCACAGAATGGCGCCAAATTGTTTGGTTTGGGGGACAATAACCCCCCCCCCCCCCCCCCCCCCTCAGGAGACTCTTATGGCCCTGCAGATATGGCTCCTTTGATCCTCTGACAAAGATGGTCCACAGAACATCTTTTCTCTTCCCCCACGAGCTTAACACACGAGTTGACCTCAATGTGAGATCTGAGATCTCACACATACAACACATAAACTCACTTCAGAACAATCCTTGGACTTAATCAAACATAAGTATTATTGCTTCTGCAAAATATGTGTTGTGTTGTTAATGCTTAGATCACATATCATGTAATCGTTGTTAACCATTAACTCTTGTAATTGTTATACCTATATGTTATAGAAGAAGTGTGAATGAGAACCTCGTGTTTAGTCTTAAACGAACCGTATTCTCTTAATTCAAAAGATGGCTTGATTGAAATCTGTCTAAAAGGCTTTGTTTTATGATTATAATATATAATCATAAACTGTGTTCTCTTGTCTCTCTGCTAAGTGCTGGAGACCAGCTCACAGACCATCCATAAATTATGATAAGAAGAGATCCACCTCAGAAGTGAAGCTAAGGTTTCATTGGCCAGAAGTTTCTAAGAGGTTGGACTGAGATTTAAGTTAAAGATCCGAACAAAGGACCTCAAGTTAAGTTTTTCTAGAGTTTTTCTCAAGTTTTGATTGTGTTCCAGCTATGTTCTGTTCGGTTTGATTTTCGTTCGTTCAGTTTGTAACTGTTAAGTTCGTGCCTCTCTCTAAAACAACCAGAGAGTGTTCTGTTCATGCTTATCTCTGAAGATAAACATACAATATCAAAATCCTCTCAAATTTTTAAATGGGGATTTTTGGAATGGGTCAAATGCAGATAGAACCTTCTAATTCTAAAGAAACACTTTTCGCTTAGAATTATAACGTTCTACCTGCCAAAACATTATTTGAACATTTAAATAAAAAAAAAAATAATGTTGTAACAATGTCTCAATATGTGTTAGAAAGTAAATTTGTATCCTTTCTATGACATTTATTTAATATTTTTTAACACTTCCATGTATTTAGGACATTTCAAATTAAGCTAGGTAGGTCTAAATATTTTCCCCAGTGCATAATCTTCATTTTTGATATCAATTTGGTGAGTAATAAAACACATTGCAGAAATTATAATTTTAATCTTTATGAATCTTAAAATCTTTCAATCTTAATCTTTAAAAGCAGCCACTGTAATACATCCGAGCAGGACTTTATTCCAGCTAAAGTGGGTAAGGTAAAATGGCTTTCTCTCTAGACCTCAATATGGCTGAAATAACATGCAAACGTTTATTGTTGTAATTAAGACCCCATTAAATAAATTGTTAAATATTTGATCTATAAGCCTTATTATGGTAAAAAAAATTAAGACATTTTAAGACTTTAAAAACTGCAAGAAAATCGACATGCTTCAGCAAATTAATTCATAAAGTTTAATAATCATTGAAAAATTATTCACTGACTATATAATTGTCACAGTCTTTGTCTGCACCATTCTGTCTTAATCATCTTCACTACACTTCCCAGCATCCTCTTGTCTCCACACCTTAACTCACTCCCTCAATCATCCACCTGTTCATCGTCCTGATCATCTGTGTCACCTGTCGTCACCTTGTTAGTGTTCATTTGTATCTGTATAGTTCTCTCTGTTTCAGTCTGAGCTTGTCAGTTCTTGATTGTTTCATGGATAGTGTGAGTAATCTTCTGCCAGTCTTCCTTGTGCCTGTTTGGAGTTTTTGAGTAAATGTTTTCTATTGAAGCCTCAGCCTGTCTTCATTCCAAACTACACTGTGACAGAACAACCGACCAAACTTGGATTTCCCTGCAGTTAGACTAATGTGCCTTGAGCAGGGAAACAGCTCTCTTGAGGAACACCTGGAGGTTTTCCTGGATTTCACCGCCTGAGGGGTCTTCACCGCCTGAAGGGTCTTCACCGCCGTGGCTGCCTGTGGGGTCTTCACCACCTGAGGTGTCTTCACCATCCTGGCAACGCCCTCAGCCTGCTCCGCCCTGATCACGCCCTCAGCCTGGTCCTGCTCCGCCCTGGTCCTGCTCCGCCATGGTCCTGCTACGCCCTGGTCCTGCTCCGCCATCAGCCTGCTCTGCCCTGGTCCTGCTCCGCCCTCAGCCTGCTCCGCCCTCAGACTGCTCCGCCATGTCCACGTCCTGCTCTGCACTGGAGGCTTCCTGCTCTAATTCAGTCATGCCCTCGTCATCCTCCAGGGCGCCCTCCCACCCCATTGATGTTCTACGGCGCGAGGTCACGCCTTTATAAAGGGGGGCGTTCTGTCACAGTCTTCGTTTGCACCATTCTGTCTTCGTCAACTTCACTACACTTCCCAGCATCCTCTTGTCTCCACACCTGAACTCACTCCCTCAATCATGCACCTGTTCATTGTCCTGATCATCTGTGTCACCTTGTTAGTGTTCATTTTGTATCTGTATTTAGTTCTCTCTGTTTCAGTGTGTGCTGGTCGGTTTTTGATCATGTTTCATGGACAGTGTGTGTAATCGTCTGCCTTTACCTGTTTGGAGTTTTTGAGTAAATGTTTTGTATTGGAGCCTCAGCCTGTCTTCATTCCACACTACACCATGACAATCACAAAAAATGTCAGACTCCCTTTTTAATCACACACACTCTCTCTCACTCTCTCACACTCTATTTGTATAATTCAGATAATAATAACTATAATAATGAAAGTTATTAATAATAACTAAAACATTATAAAGAAAATGAATAAATATAAAGATAAGCCACTTCATTAGACTACACAATTTAGTGATTTTTTAATTTATTGTATATGTATAGCATAATGCCTTTATGGGGTTTCTTCTTGTCTTCAAGGAAAAAGCCGGCAACCCGACATATAAAAGTTAATTCCGATTGGTCCTCTTCTGTTCGAAGTGTTGATTGGCTTATGCAGATAGAACCTTATAGAGCCAAGTTAGAGTTCAACTTTGTAGATAGAACCTTTTTGTTTTTCAATAAAAAGTCCCACAATATACACAACTTAAAACACATCAAACAAGTCACAAAATAAGAAAACGTGTATAACTCAATTTTGACAAAATTGTCAGATAGAACTTTATAATTCTAAGGGGACAACTGTCATTTTTTTTTTTCTTGTCAAAACTTTAAGTTTCAATATCTCAGCTCTGGAAGGGTCTAGAGCCTCAATTTTTGCACCCAGGTCCATGTCTCGTGGCCCTCTATCAGAATCCAGAGTTTTGAGAAGATTGGAGAAACTTAATTTTTCACCCCACGAAAAAAAAACATAAGGGGTAACACTGTCATTTTTTTTTTCTGGTCAAAACTTTAAGTTTCAATATCTCAGCTCTGGAAGGGTCTAGAGCCTCAATTTTTGCACCCAGGTCCATGTTTCGTGGCCCTCTATCAGAATCCAGAGTTTTGAGAAGATTGGATAAACTTAATTTTTCACCCCCCGAAAAAAAACATAAGGGGTAACACTGTCATTTTTTTTTTCTGGTCAAAACTTTAAGTTTCAATATCTCAGCTCTGGAAGGGTCTAGAGCCTCAATTTTTGCACCCAGGTCCATGTCTCGTGGCCCTCTATCAGAATCCAGAGTTTTGAGAAGATTGGAGAAACTTAATTTTTCACCCCCCGAAAAAAAAACATAAGGGGTAACACTGTCATTTTTTTTTTCTGGTCAAAACTTTAAGTTTCAATATCTCAGCTCTGGAAGGGTCTAGAGCCTCAATTTTTGCACCCAGGTCCATGTCTCGTGGCCCTCTATCAGAATCCAGAGTTTTGAGAAGATTGGAGAAACTTAATTTTTCACCCCCCGAAAAAAAAACATAAGGGGTAACACTGTCATTTTTTTTTCTGGTCAAAACTTTAAGTTTCAATATCTCAGCTCTGGAAGGGTCTAGAGCCTCAATTTTTGCACCCAGGTCCATGTCTCGTGGCCCTCTATCAGAATCCAGAGTTTTGAGAAGATTGGAGAAACTTAATTTTTCACCCCCCGAAAAAAAACATAAGGGGTAACACTGTCATTTTTTTTTTCTGGTCAAAACTTTAAGTTTCAATATCTCAGCTCTGGACGGTTCTAGAGCCTCAATTTTTGCACCCAGGTCCATGTCTCGTGGCCCTCTATCAGAATCCAGAGTTTTGAGAAGATCGGAGAAACTTAATTTTTCACCCCCCGAAAAAAAACATAAGGGGTAACACTATCATTTTTTTTTTCTGGTCAAAACTTTAAGTTTCAATATCTCAGCTCTGGAAGGGTCTAGAGCCTCAATTTTTGCACCCAGGTCCATGTCTCGTGGCCCTCTATCAGAATCCAGAGTTTTGAGAAGATTGGAGAAACTTAATTTTTCACCCCCCGAAAAAAAACATAAGGGGTAACACTGTCATTTTTTTTTTCTGGTCAAAACTTTAAGTTTCAATATCTCAGCTCTGGAAGGGTCTAGAGCCTCAATTTTTGCACCCAGGTCCATGTCTCGTGGCCCTCTATCAGAATCCAGAGTTTTGAGAAGATTGGAGAAACTTAATTTTTCACCCCCCGAAAAAAAACATAAGGGGTAACACTGTCATTTTTTTTTTTCTGGTCAAAACTTTAAGTTTCAATATCTCAGCTCTGGAAGGGTCTAGAGCCTCAATTTTTGCACCCAGGTCCATGTCTCGTGGCCCTCTATCAGAATCCAGAGTTTTGAGAAGATTGGAGAAACTTAATTTTTCACCCCCCGAAAAAAAAACATAAGGGGTAACACTGTCATTTTTTTTTTCTGGTCAAAACTTTAAGTTTCAATATCTCAGCTCTGGAAGGGTCTAGAGCCTCAATTTTTGCACCCAGGTCCATGTCTCGTGGCCCTCTATCAGAATCCAGAGTTTTGAGAAGATTGGAGAAACTTAATTTTTCACCCCCCGAAAAAAAACATAAGGGGTAACACTGTCATTTTTTTTTCTGGTCAAAACTTTAAGTTTCAATATCTCAGCTCTGGACGGTTCTAGAGCCTCAATTTTTGCACCCAGGTCCATGTCTCGTGGCCCTCTATCAGAATCCAGAGTTTTGAGAAGATCGGAGAAACTTAATTTTTCACCCCCCGAAAAAAAACATAAGGGGTAACACTATCATTTTTTTTTCTGGTCAAAACTTTAAGTTTCAATATCTCAGCTCTGGAAGGGTCTAGAGCCTCAATTTTTGCACCCAGGTCCATGTCTCGTGGCCCTCTATCAGAATCCAGAGTTTTGAGAAGATTGGAGAAACTTAATTTTTCACCCCCCGAAAAAAAACATAAGGGGTAACACTGTCATTTTTTTTTTCTGGTCAAAACTTTAAGTTTCAATATCTCAGCTCTGGAAGGGTCTAGAGCCTCAATTTTTGCACCCAGGTCCATGTCTCGTGGCCCTCTATCAGAATCCAGAGTTTTGAGAAGATCGGAGAAACTTAATTTTTCACCCCCCGAAAAAAAACATAAGGGGTAACACTATCATTTTTTTTTCTGGTCAAAACTTTAAGTTTCAATATCTCAGCTCTGGAAGGGTCTAGAGCCTCAATTTTTGCACCCAGGTCCATGTCTCGTGGCCCTCTATCAGAATCCAGAGTTTTGAGAAGATTGGAGAAACTTAATTTTTCACCCCCCGAAAAAAAACATAAGGGGTAACACTGTCATTTTTTTTTTCTGGTCAAAACTTTAAGTTTCAATATCTCAGCTCTGGAAGGGTCTAGAGCCTCAATTTTTGCACCCAGGTCCATGTCTCGTGGCCCTCTATCAGAATCCAGAGTTTTGAGAAGATTGGAGAAACTTAATTTTTCACCCCCCGAAAAAAAACATAAGGGGTAACACTGTCATTTTTTTTTTCTGGTCAAAACTTTAAGTTTCAATATCTCAGCTCTGGAAGGGTCTAGAGCCTCAATTTTTGCACCCAGGTCCATGTCTCGTGGCCCTCTATCAGAATCCAGAGTTTTGAGAAGATTGGAGAAACTTAATTTTTCACCCCCCGAAAAAAAACATAAGGGGTAACACTGTCATTTTTTTTTTCTGGTCAAAACTTTAAGTTTCAATATCTCAGCTCTGGAAGGGTCTAGAGCCTCAATTTTTGCACCCAGGTCCATGTCTCGTGGCCCTCTATCAGAATCCAGAGTTTTGAGAAGATTGGAGAAACTTAATTTTTCACCCCCCGAAAAAAAACATAAGGGGTAACATTGTCATTTTTTTTTTTCTGGTCAAAACTTTAAGTTTCAATATCTCAGCTCTGGAAGGGTCTAGAGCCTCAATTTTTGCACCCAGGTCCATGTCTCGTGGCCCTCTATCAGAATCCAGAGTTTTGAGAAGATTGGAGAAACTTAATTTTTCACCCCCCGAAAAAAAACATAAGGGGTAACACTGTCATTTTTTTTTTCTGATCAAAACTTTAAGTTTCAATATCTCAGCTCTGGAAGGGTGTAGAGCCTCAATTTTTGCACCCAGGTCCATGTCTCGTGGCCCTCTATCAGAATCCAGAGTTTTGAGAAGATTGGAGAAACTTAATTTTTCACCCCCCGAAAAAAAAACATAAGGGGTAACACTGTCATTTTTTTTTCTGGTCAAAACTTTAAGTTTCAATATCTCAGCTCTGGAAGGGTCTAGAGCCTCAATTTTTGCACCCAGGTCCATGTTTCGTGGCCCTCTATCAGAATCCAGAGTTTTGAGAAGATTGGAGAAACTTAATTTTTCACCCCCCGAAAAAAAACATAAGGGGTAACACTGTCATTTTTTTTTCTGGTCAAAACTTTAAGTTTCAATATCTCAGCTCTGGAAGGGTCTAGAGCCTCAATTTTTGCACCCAGGTCCATGTCTCGTGGCCCTCTATCAGAATCCAGAGTTTTGAGAAGATTGGAGAAACTTAATTTTTCACCCCCCGAAAAAAAACATAAGGGGTAACACTGTCATTTTTTTTTCTGGTCAAAACTTTAAGTTTCAATATCTCAGCTCTGGAAGGGTCTAGAGCCTCAATTTTTGCACCCAGGTCCATGTCTCGTGGCCCTCTATCAGAATCCAGAGTTTTGAGAAGATCGGAGAAACTTAATTTTTCACCCCCCGAAAAAAAACATAAGGGGTAACACTGTCATTTTTTTTTTCTGGTCAAAACTTTAAGTTTCAATATCTCAGCTCTGGAAGGGTCTAGAGCCTCAATTTTTGCACCCAGGTCCATGTCTCGTGGCCCTCTATCAGAATCCAGAGTTTTGAGAAGATCGGAGAAACTTAATTTTTCACCCCCCGAAAAAAAACATAAGGGGTAACACTGTCATTTTTTTTTTCTGGTCAAAACTTTAAGTTTCAATATCTCAGCTCTGGAAGGGTCTAGAGCCTCAATTTTTGCACCCAGGTCCATGTCTCGTGGCCCTCTATCAGAATCCAGAGTTTTGAGAAGATTGGAGAAACTTAATTTTTCACCCCCCGAAAAAAAACATAAGGGGTAACACTGTCATTTTTTTTTTCTGGTCAAAACTTTAAGTTTCAATATCTCAGCTCTGGAAGGGTCTAGAGCCTCAATTTTTGCACCCAGGTCCATGTCTCGTGGCCCTCTATCAGAATCCAGAGTTTTGAGAAGATTGGAGAAACTTAATTTTTCACCCCCCGAAAAAAAACATAAGGGGTAACACTGTCATTTTTTTTTTCTGGTCAAAACTTTAAGTTTCAATATCTCAGCTCTGGAAGGGTCTAGAGCCTCAATTTTTGCACCCAGGTCCATGTCTCGTGGCCCTCTATCAGAATCCAGAGTTTTGAGAAGATTGGAGAAACTTAATTTTTCACCCCCCGAAAAAAAACATAAGGGGTAACACTGTCATTTTTTTTTTCTGATCAAAACTTTAAGTTTCAATATCTCAGCTCTGGAAGGGTCTAGAGCCTCAATTTTTGCACCCAGGTCCATGTCTCGTGGCCCTCTATCAGAATCCAGAGTTTTGAGAAGATTGGAGAAACTTAATTTTTCACCCCCCGAAAAAAAACATAAGGGGTTACACTGTCATTTTTTTTTCTGGTCAAAACTTTAAGTTTCAATATCTCAGCTCTGGAAGGGTCTAGAGCCTCAATTTTTGCACCCAGGTCCATGTTTCGTGGCCCTCTATCAGAATCCAGAGTTTTGAGAAGATTGGAGAAACTTAATTTTTCACCCCCCGAAAAAAAACATAAGGGGTAACACTGTCATTTTTTTTTCTGGTCAAAACTTTAAGTTTCAATATCTCAGCTCTGGAAGGGTCTAGAGCCTCAATTTTTGCACCCAGGTCCATGTCTCGTGGCCCTCTATCAGAATCCAGAGTTTTGAGAAGATTGGAGAAACTTAATTTTTCACCCCCCGAAAAAAAACATAAGGGGTAACACTGTCATTTTTTTTTTTCTGGTCAAAACTTTAAGTTTCAATATCTCAGCTCTGGAAGGGTCTAGAGCCTCAATTTTTGCACCCAGGTCCATGTCTCGTGGCCCTCTATCAGAATCCAGAGTTTTGAGAAGATTGGAGAAACTTAATTTTTCACCCCCCGAAAAAAAACATAAGGGGTAACATTGTCATTTTTTTTTTCTGGTCAAAACTTTAAGTTTCAATATCTCAGCTCTGGAAGGGTCTAGAGCCTCAATTTTTGCACCCAGGTCCATGTCTCGTGGCCCTCTATCAGAATCCAGAGTTTTGAGAAGATTGGAGAAACTTAATTTTTCACCCCCCGAAAAAAAACATAAGGGGTAACACTGTCATTTTTTTTTTTCTGGTCAAAACTTTAAGTTTCAATATCTCAGCTCTGGAAGGGTCTAGAGCCTCAATTTTTGCACCCAGGTCCATGTTTCGTGGCCCTCTATCAGAATCCAGAGTTTTGAGAAGATTGGAGAAACTTAATTTTTCACCCCCCCGAAAAAAAACATAAGGGGTAACACTGTCATTTTTTTTTTCTGGTCAAAACTTTAAGTTTCAATATCTCAGCTCTGGAAGGGTCTAGAGCCTCAATTTTTGCACCCAGGTCCATGTCTCGTGGCCCTCTATCAGAATCCAGAGTTTTGAGAAGATTGGAGAAACTTAATTTTTCACCCCCCGAAAAAAAACATAAGGGGTAACACTGTCATTTTTTTTTCTGGTCAAAACTTTAAGTTTCAATATCTCAGCTCTGGAAGGGTCTAGAGCCTCAATTTTTGCACCCAGGTCCATGTCTCGTGGCCCTCTATCAGAATCCAGAGTTTTGAGAAGATCGGAGAAACTTAATTTTTCACCCCCCGAAAAAAAAACATAAGGGGTAACACTGTCATTTTTTTTTTCTGGTCAAAACTTTAAGTTTCAATATCTCAGCTCTGGAAGGGTCTAGAGCCTCAATTTTTGCACCCAGGTCCACGTCTCGTGGCCCTCTATCAGAATCCAGAGTTTTGAGAAGATTGGAGAAACTTAATTTTTCACCCCCCGAAAAAAAACATAAGGGGTAACACTGTCATTTTTTTTTTCTGGTCAAAACTTTAAGTTTCAATATCTCAGCTCTGGAAGGGTCTAGAGCCTCAATTTTTGCACCCAGGTCCATGTCTCGTGGCCCTCTATCAGAATCCAGAGTTTTGAGAAGATTGGAGAAACTTAATTTTTCACCCCCCGAAAAAAAAACATAAGGGGTAACACTGTCATTTTTTTTTTTCTGGTCAAAACTTTAAGTTTCAATATCTCAGCTCTGGAAGGGTCTAGAGCCTCAATTTTTGCACCCAGGTCCATGTCTCGTGGCCCTCTATCAGAATCCAGAGTTTTGAGAAGATTGGAGAAACTTAATTTTTCACCCCCCGAAAAAAAACATAAGGGGTAACACTGTCATTTTTTTTTTCTGGTCAAAACTTTAAGTTTCAATATCTCAGCTCTGGAAGGGTCTGAGCCTCAATTTTTGCACCCAGGTCCATGTCTCGTGGCCCTCTATCAGAATCCAGAGTTTTGAGAAGATTGGAGAAACTTAATTTTTCACCCCCCGAAAAAAAACATAAGGGGTAACACTGTCATTTTTTTTTTCTGGTCAAAACTTTAAGTTTCAATATCTCAGCTCTGGACGGTTCTAGAGCCTCAATTTTTGCACCCAGGTCCATGTCTCGTGGCCCTCTATCAGAATCCAGAGTTTTGAGAAGATTGGAGAAACTTAATTTTTCACCCCCCGAAAAAAAACATAAGGGGTAACACTGTCATTTTTTTTTCTGGTCAAAACTTTAAGTTTCAATATCTCAGCTCTGGAAGGGTCTAGAGCCTCAATTTTTGCACCCAGGTCCATGTCTCGTGGCCCTCTATCAGAATCCAGAGTTTTGAGAAGATTGGAGAAACTTAATTTTTCACCCCCCGAAAAAAAACATAAGGGGTAACACTGTCATTTTTTTTTTCTGGTCAAAACTTTAAGTTTCAATATCTCAGCTCTGGAAGGGTCTAGAGCCTCAATTTTTGCACCCAGGTCCATGTCTCGTGGCCCTCTATCAGAATCCAGAGTTTTGAGAAGATTGGAGAAACTTAATTTTTCACCCCCCGAAAAAAAACATAAGGGGTAACATTGTCATTTTTTTTTTCTGGTCAAAACTTTAAGTTTCAATATCTCAGCTCTGGAAGGGTCTAGAGCCTCAATTTTTGCACCCAGGTCCATGTCTCGTGGCCCTCTATCAGAATCCAGAGTTTTGAGAAGATTGGAGAAACTTAATTTTTCACCCCCCGAAAAAAAACATAAGGGGTAACACTGTCATTTTTTTTTTCTGATCAAAACTTTAAGTTTCAATATCTCAGCTCTGGAAGGGTGTAGAGCCTCAATTTTTGCACCCAGGTCCATGTCTCGTGGCCCTCTATCAGAATCCAGAGTTTTGAGAAGATTGGAGAAACTTAATTTTTCACCCCCCGAAAAAAAAACATAAGGGGTAACACTGTCATTTTTTTTTCTGGTCAAAACTTTAAGTTTCAATATCTCAGCTCTGGAAGGGTCTAGAGCCTCAATTTTTGCACCCAGGTCCATGTTTCGTGGCCCTCTATCAGAATCCAGAGTTTTGAGAAGATTGGAGAAACTTAATTTTTCACCCCCCGAAAAAAAACATAAGGGGTAACACTGTCATTTTTTTTTCTGGTCAAAACTTTAAGTTTCAATATCTCAGCTCTGGAAGGGTCTAGAGCCTCAATTTTTGCACCCAGGTCCATGTCTCGTGGCCCTCTATCAGAATCCAGAGTTTTGAGAAGATTGGAGAAACTTAATTTTTCACCCCCCGAAAAAAAACATAAGGGGTAACACTGTCATTTTTTTTTTCTGGTCAAAACTTTAAGTTTCAATATCTCAGCTCTGGAAGGGTCTAGAGCCTCAATTTTTGCACCCAGGTCCATGTCTCGTGGCCCTCTATCAGAAACCAGAGTTTTGAGAAGATCGGAGAAACTTAATTTTTCACCCCCCGAAAAAAAACATAAGGGGTAACACTGTCATTTTTTTTTTCTGGTCAAAACTTTAAGTTTCAATATCTCAGCTCTGGAAGGGTCTAGAGCCTCAATTTTTGCACCCAGGTCCATGTCTCATGGCCCTCTATCAGAATCCAGAGTTTTGAGAAGATCGGAGAAACTTAATTTTTCACCCCCCGAAAAAAAACATAAGGGGTAACACTGTCATTTTTTTTTTCTGGTCAAAACTTTAAGTTTCAATATCTCAGCTCTGGAAGGGTCTAGAGCCTCAATTTTTGCACCCAGGTCCATGTCTCGTGGCCCTCTATCAGAATCCAGAGTTTTGAGAAGATTGGAGAAACTTAATTTTTCACCCCCCGAAAAAAAACATAAGGGGTAACACTGTCATTTTTTTTTCTGGTCAAAACTTTAAGTTTCAATATCTCAGCTCTGGAAGGGTCTAGAGCCTCAATTTTTGCACCCAGGTCCATATCTCGTGGCCCTCTATCAGAATCCAGAGTTTTGAGAAGATTGGAGAAACTTAATTTTTCACCCCCCGAAAAAAAACATAAGGGGTAACACTGTCATTTTTTTTTTCTGGTCAAAACTTTAAGTTTCAATATCTCAGCTCTGGAAGGGTCTAGAGCCTCAATTTTTGCACCCAGGTCCATGTCTCGTGGCCCTCTATCAGAATCCAGAGTTTTGAGAAGATTGGAGAAACTTAATTTTTCACCCCCCGAAAAAAAACATAAGGGGTAACATTGTCATTTTTTTTTTCTGGTCAAAACTTTAAGTTTCAATATCTCAGCTCTGGAAGGGTCTAGAGCCTCAATTTTTGCACCCAGGTCCATGTCTCGTGGCCCTCTATCAGAATCCAGAGTTTTGAGAAGATTGGAGAAACTTAATTTTTCACCCCCCGAAAAAAAACATAAGGGGTAACACTGTCATTTTTTTTTTCTGATCAAAACTTTAAGTTTCAATATCTCAGCTCTGGAAGGGTCTAGAGCCTCAATTTTTGCACCCAGGTCCATGTCTCGTGGCCCTCTATCAGAATCCAGAGTTTTGAGAAGATTGGAGAAACTTAATTTTTCACCCCCCGAAAAAAAACATAAGGGGTTACACTGTCATTTTTTTTTCTGGTCAAAACTTTAAGTTTCAATATCTCAGCTCTGGAAGGGTCTAGAGCCTCAATTTTTGCACCCAGGTCCATGTTTCGTGGCCCTCTATCAGAATCCAGAGTTTTGAGAAGATTGGAGAAACTTAATATTTCACCCCCCGAAAAAAACATAAGGGGTAACACTGTCATTTTTTTTTTCTGGTCAAAACTTTAAGTTTCAATATCTCAGCTCTGGAAGGGTCTAGAGCCTCAATTTTTGCACCCAGGTCCATGTCTCGTGGCCCTCTATCAGAATCCAGAGTTTTGAGAAGATTGGAGAAACTTAATTTTTCACCCCCCGAAAAAAAACATAAGGGGTAACACTGTCATTTTTTTTTCTGGTCAAAACTTTAAGTTTCAATATCTCAGCTCTGGAAGGGTCTAGAGCCTCAATTTTTGCACCCAGGTCCATGTCTCGTGGCCCTCTATCAGAATCCAGAGTTTTGAGAAGATTGGAGAAACTTAATTTTTCACCCCCCGAAAAAAAACATAAGGGGTAACATTGTCATTTTTTTTTCTGGTCAAAACTTTAAGTTTCAATATCTCAGCTCTGGAAGGGTCTAGAGCCTCAATTTTTGCACCCAGGTCCATGTCTCGTGGCCCTCTATCAGAATCCAGAGTTTTGAGAAGATTGGAGAAACTTAATTTTTCACCCCCCGAAAAAAAACATAAGGGGTAACACTGTCATTTTTTTTTTCTGGTCAAAACTTTAAGTTTCAATATCTCAGCTCTGGAAGGGTCTAGAGCCTCAATTTTTGCACCCAGGTCCATGTTTCGTGGCCCTCTATCAGAATCCAGAGTTTTGAGAAGATTGGAGAAACTTAATTTTTCACCCCCCCGAAAAAAAACATAAGGGGTAACACTGTCATTTTTTTTTCTGGTCAAAACTTTAAGTTTCAATATCTCAGCTCTGGAAGGGTCTAGAGCCTCAATTTTTGCACCCAGGTCCATGTCTCGTGGCCCTCTATCAGAATCCAGAGTTTTGAGAAGATTGGAGAAACTTAATTTTTCACCCCCCGAAAAAAAACATAAGGGGTAACACTGTCATTTTTTTTTCTGGTCAAAACTTTAAGTTTCAATATCTCAGCTCTGGAAGGGTCTAGAGCCTCAATTTTTGCACCCAGGTCCATGTCTCGTGGCCCTCTATCAGAATCCAGAGTTTTGAGAAGATCGGAGAAACTTAATTTTTCACCCCCCGAAAAAAAAACATAAGGGGTAACACTGTCATTTTTTTTTCTGGTCAAAACTTTAAGTTTCAATATCTCAGCTCTGGAAGGGTCTAGAGCCTCAATTTTTGCACCCAGGTCCATGTCTCGTGGCCCTCTATCAGAATCCAGAGTTTTGAGAAGATTGGAGAAACTTAATTTTTCACCCCCCGAAAAAAAACATAAGGGGTAACACTGTCATTTTTTTTTCTGGTCAAAACTTTAAGTTTCAATATCTCAGCTCTGGAAGGGTCTAGAGCCTCAATTTTTGCACCCAGGTCCATGTCTCGTGGCCCTCTATCAGAATCCAGAGTTTTGAGAAGATTGGAGAAACTTAATTTTTCACCCCCCGAAAAAAAACATAAGGGGTAACACTGTCATTTTTTTTTTCTGGTCAAAACTTTAAGTTTCAATATCTCAGCTCTGGAAGGGTCTAGAGCCTCAATTTTTGCACCCAGGTCCATGTCTCGTGGCCCTCTATCAGAATCCAGAGTTTTGAGAAGATTGGAGAAACTTAATTTTTCACCCCCCGAAAAAAAACATAAGGGGTAACACTGTCATTTTTTTTTTCTGGTCAAAACTTTAAGTTTCAATATCTCAGCTCTGGAAGGGTCTAGAGCCTCAATTTTGCACCCAGGTCCATGTCTCGTGGCCCTCTATCAGAATCCAGAGTTTTGAGAAGATTGGAGAAACTTAATTTTTCACCCCCCGAAAAAAAACATAAGGGGTAACACTGTCATTTTTTTTTTCTGGTCAAAACTTTAAGTTTCAATATCTCAGCTCTGGACGGTTCTAGAGCCTCAATTTTTGCACCCAGGTCCATGTCTCGTGGCCCTCTATCAGAATCCAGAGTTTTGAGAAGATTGGAGAAACTTAATTTTTCACCCCCCGAAAAAAAACATAAGGGGTAACACTGTCATTTTTTTTTCTGGTCAAAACTTTAAGTTTCAATATCTCAGCTCTGGAAGGGTCTAGAGCCTCAATTTTGCACCCAGGTCCATGTCTCGTGGCCCTCTATCAGAATCCAGAGTTTTGAGAAGATTGGAGAAACTTAATTTTTCACCCCCCGAAAAAAAACATAAGGGGTAACACTGTCATTTTTTTTTTTCTGGTCAAAACTTTAAGTTTCAATATCTCAGCTCTGGAAGGGTCTAGAGCCTCAATTTTTGCACCCAGGTCCATGTCTCGTGGCCCTCTATCAGAATCCAGAGTTTTGAGAAGATCGGAGAAACTTAATTTTTCACCCCCCGAAAAAAAACATAAGGGGTAACACTGTCATTTTTTTTTTTTCTGGTCAAAACTTTAAGTTTCAATATCTCAGCTCTGGAAGGGTCTAGAGCCTCAATTTTTGCACCCAGGTCCATGTTTCGTGGCCCTCTATCAGAATCCAGAGTATTGAGAAGATTGGAGAAACTTAATTTTTCACCCCCCGAAAAAAAACATAAGGGGTAACACTGTCATTTTTTTTTCTGGTCAAAACTTTAAGTTTCAATATCTCAGCTCTGGAAGGGTCTAGAGCCTCAATTTTTGCACCCAGGTCCATGTCTCGTGGCCCTCTATCAGAATCCAGAGTTTTGAGAAGATTGGAGAAACTTAATTTTTCACCCCCCGAAAAAAAACATAAGGGGTAACACTGTCATTTTTTTTTCTGATCAAAACTTTAAGTTTCAATATCTCAGCTCTGGAAGGGTCTAGAGCCTCAATTTTTGCACCCAGGTCCATGTCTCGTGGCCCTCTATCAGAATCCAGAGTTTTGAGAAGATTGGAGAAACTTAATTTTTCACCCCCCGAAAAAAAAACATAAGGGGTAACACTGTCATTTTTTTTTTCTGGTCAAAACTTTAAGTTTCAATATCTCAGCTCTGGAAGGGTCTAGAGCCTCAATTTTTGCACCCAGGTCCATGTTTCGTGGCCCTCTATCAGAATCCAGAGTTTTGAGAAGATTGGAGAAACTTAATTTTTCACCCCCCGAAAAAAAAACATAAGGGGTAACACTGTCATTTTTTTTCTGGTCAAAACTTTAAGTTTCAATATCTCAGCTCTGGAAGGGTCTAGAGCCTCAATTTTTGCACCCAGGTCCATGTCTCGTGGCCCTCTATCAGAATCCAGAGTTTTGAGAAGATTGGAGAAACTTAATTTTTACCCCCCGAAAAAAAACATAAGGGGTAACACTGTCATTTTTTTTTCTGGTCAAAACTTTAAGTTTCAATATCTCAGCTCTGGAAGGGTCTAGAGCCTCAATTTTTGCACCCAGGTCCATGTCTCGTGGCCCTCTATCAGAATCCAGAGTTTTGAGAAGATTGGAGAAACTTAATTTTTCACCCCCCGAAAAAAAACATAAGGGGTAACACTGTCATTTTTTTTTTCTGGTCAAAACTTTAAGTTTCAATATCTCAGCTCTGGAAGGGTCTAGAGCCTCAATTTTTGCACCCAGGTCCATGTCTCGTGGCCCTCTACCAGAATCCAGAGTTTTGAGAAGATTGGAGAAACTTAATTTTTCACCCCCCGAAAAAAAACATAAGGGGTAACACTGTCATTTTTTTTTCTGGTCAAAACTTTAAGTTTCAATATCTCAGCTCTGGAAGGGTCTAGAGCCTCAATTTTTGCACCCAGGTCCATGTCTCGTGGCCCTCTATCAGAATCCAGAGTTTTGAGAAGATCGGAGAAACTTAATTTTTCACCCCCGAAAAAAAAACATAAGGGGTAACACTGTCATTTTTTTTTTCTGGTCAAAACTTTAAGTTTCAATATCTCAGCTCTGGAAGGGTCTAGAGCCTCAATTTTTGCACCCAGGTCCATGTCTCGTGGCCCTCTATCAGAATCCAGAGTTTTGAGAAGATCGGAGAAACTTAATTTTTCACCCCCCGAAAAAAAACATAAGGGGTAACACTGTCATTTTTTTTTCTGGTCAAAACTTTAAGTTTCAATATCTCAGCTCTGGAAGGGTCTAGAGCCTCAATTTTTGCACCCAGGTCCATGTCTCGTGGCCCTCTATCAGAATCCAGAGTTTTGAGAAGATTGGAGAAACTTAATTTTTCACCCCACGAAAAAAAACATAAGGGGTAACACTGTCATTTTTTTTTTCTGGTCAAAACTTTAAGTTTCAATATCTCAGCTCTGGAAGGGTCTAGAGCCTCAATTTTTGCACCCAGGTCCATGTCTCGTGGCCCTCTATCAGAATCCAGAGTTTTGAGAAGATCGGAGAAACTTAATTTTTCACCCCCCGAAAAAAAACATAAGGGGTAACACTGTCATTTTTTTTTTTCTGGTCAAAACTTTAAGTTTCAATATCTCAGCTCTGGAAGGGTCTAGAGCCTCAATTTTTGCACCCAGGTCCATGTCTCGTGGCCCTCTATCAGAATCCAGAGTTTTGAGAAGATCGGAGAAACTTAATTTTTCACCCCCCGAAAAAAAACATAAGGGGTAACACTGTCATTTTTTTTTTTCTGGTCAAAACTTTAAGTTTCAATATCTCAGCTCTGGAAGGGTCTAGAGCCTCAATTTTTGCACCCAGGTCCATGTCTCGTGGCCCTCTATCAGAATCCAGAGTTTTGAGAAGATTGGAGAAACTTAATTTTTCACCCCCCGAAAAAAAACATAAGGGGTAACACTGTCATTTTTTTTTTCTGGTCAAAACTTTAAGTTTCAATATCTCAGCTCTGGAAGGGTCTAGAGCCTCAATTTTTGCACCCAGGTCCATGTCTCGTGGCCCTCTATCAGAATCCAGAGTTTTGAGAAGATTGGACAACTTAATTTTTCACCCCCCCGAAAAAAAACATAAGGGGTAACACTGTCATTTTTTTTTTCTGGTCAAAACTTTAAGTTTCAATATCTCAGCTCTGGAAGGGTCTAGAGCCTCAATTTTTGCACCCAGGTCCATGTCTCGTGGCCCTCTATCAGAATCCAGAGTTTTGAGAAGATTGGAGAAACTTAATTTTTCACCCCCCGAAAAAAAACATAAGGGGTAACATTGTCATTTTTTTTTACTGGTCAAAACTTTAAGTTTCAATATCTCAGCTCTGGAAGGGTCTAGAGCCTCAATTTTTGCACCCAGGTCCATGTCTCGTGGCCCTCTATCAGAATCCAGAGTTTTGAGAAGATTGGAGAAACTTAATTTTTCACCCCCCGAAAAAAAACATAAGGGGTAACACTGTCATTTTTTTTTCTGATCAAAACTTTAAGTTTCAATATCTCAGCTCTGGAAGGGTCTAGAGCCTCAATTTTTGCACCCAGGTCCA